>MU159123.1:131208-277514 GCA_015888305.1 Antheraea pernyi | reverse complement strand
CGGTTGCTAGTTTATTTGTATTATAAATAAAAATTATTACATACTGTAAATAATAGTAACAAATGTTAGAACACAAAAGATAAAAATATTGTTATTTTTCTTATGGTAAAGCATCTAATAATAAAAAAAAAATGAAACTACGAAATGAAACAAGTACTGGTATAAACATATATCCTTCGTAATGTTTTATAGAAACGTAATACTTTCCCTCTTAATATAAATTTAAAAAAAAAACGTAATTGAAGTGATTACTAACGGTTATCTACTGTTCAGATATAGCCCAGTTTGTATAACAAACTAGTGAATCAGTATATTGAAGCAGATGACGCTCGCGCGCGGGTGTCTCAGTTATTTATAACTTGGAACACTAAGTTTATTCAAACAGGCCTAATATTCATAAATAATACTTATAGGTTTAAATGATCGAATAAATATTACCAGAGATGTTAGTAACAACAATAGATACAGGTAGGTAATTTGGTGAAGATTAAATATGTCTTTCAAAACACAATTATACACGATTATGTTAAAAGTATATAATTAAGATAACAAACACGTTTAGATGGAATTGAAAATAAATGATTTTTTTTTTTTTTTTATGTCATAGGTGGCAAACGAACAGGTGGGTCACCTGCTGTTAAGTGATCACCACCATCCATGCACACTAACAACCCCAGAGGAGTCGTAAGTGCGTT
Organism: Antheraea pernyi; assembly: GCA_015888305.1. Lineage (NCBI taxonomy): Eukaryota > Metazoa > Arthropoda > Insecta > Lepidoptera > Saturniidae > Antheraea > Antheraea pernyi. Next base: position 276,819 of record MU159123.1, on the reverse strand, counting down.
GCCATCTTTCGGAGGGAAGGGTTAGGGGAGGGAAAAGGAGAGGAGAGAGGAGAGGGGAGGGGAGATGGGTCTCCGGCGCTCTCACTGACCGAACGAAACGCAACAATGCAAGCACTGTTACTTCACGTCGGTTTTCTATGAGAGGGTGGTACTACCCCGGGCGAGCCGACCCATTCATGCTGAAACCAATAATAGTTTCAGCGTGGCTCTACCACCATCAATAATTGGTCATTTCATTATGAGATAATGAGAACAGGATAGTTTAAAACTTGAATAAATGTCAATACAATATAAGCAATAACATTTATATAAGTAACATTTGCATCTGACTTCTGATAATACAGTTTTTAAACTAAATAAATAGCGTTTTATGTACAACTAAAACGATTATAGAAGTAGTAATTATCTACAATCTACATAAATAAAATGCTAAAAGTCTGACATGCGCGCAACACGCTAAAACTGATTTTAATCATTTTTTTTAAAATATGTACTACTTAGATACTTCAAAAAGTAAATTATCTAGAAAAGGAAATTATTAAGATGCAATCATTTAGTATAAAGCGTCAACAACAACGAGTTTTATAAGCACTACGCGTTCAGCGATGTGCGGTTTCTTGCCTGAGAGAGAAAAAGAGAAAAGAAAAAAGCGGTTTAGTGCGCATGCGCAGGAGAGGAAAAGTAAACATTGTTTACAAAGAAATTTCGTAAGCAAAGTACATTTTTGGATTCAATTTCATTGTTTTTACTCCGTACATAAATACAGTGTAAACTCGTTATAACGAAAAACTTTCTATATATAATAATCTTCTATATAATTTCTAATTTCTAGAAATTAGTTCAGTTTGGTTGGTTTACCACAAAACCATATATTCTCTTCCCTCCGCATAACGAGAACTCTAACGAAAAAAAAATACTCGGTCCCTTGAAATTCGTTATAAATATTTATAAATAACGCATATGAAGCTGCGGGTATCAACTAGTATCAAATAAATTTGAATAATAACGTTTGCTAATGCTCATTATACTTTCCATAAAGAGATTAGAAGCGAGCTATTAGTTCCCAAGCGCCGATTGTTATTTGAATCCTATAAATAAAGTACACACCAAACGTGGTCCTAAAACGGGTAGGCTGCGACAACCAAGGTTTTCTAGTGGCCTGAATTCTGCAACCGGGTTGTGCTTTTGCTCAATAAATTCGTAACATTCGTAGGTGGCGGCGTACCGATTGCGTTCATTTTCTCTTCGAACAGATCAATTGTACCAAAATGAAATTATATATGAATATAATTATTTACGATAATTCACAATAAGCAATTTAACTGTACAGAGTAATTAAAAATCAATTATCGTTAAAGTTATTAAAATTGAAATGTTATTTAGTCTAATTACTGTTTACTTATTAGCAACAATTAAATATTTTACTACCCCTTTCTTTAGTTTATACCGGAATTTATTTGCGGAAAATTATTAGTATATCTTATTGTAACTGTTGTTTTAATTGAATTGTGTAGGTTATTGTTTTGTTCGATATTGATAATAACATAGCTTTGCAACACATTTATTATTATTATGCTATGAATTTATACAATTTGGTATATCTATATTCAGGGTACGAAGTCATGTTGTAGCAAGTGTTGTATCAACTTGGTGTAGTATTATAATATTATAATTACACCATAATAAAAGGTAACTTTGTTAATATATAGATATTGTTATGTTTATTGTACAAATGTTGTAGATCTAGTAAAATAAGGCACAAAATACTATTTTCAAACTTTTTTTTCGTGACAACATTACTATCAATTAACCAAAAAAAAAAAAAAGTGCGTGCATACAAAGTACACATGTCAGAAGTGAAACTTCTTTGGCGAACGAATTTATAAGTTTTGTTTATATTTATACAAATCTAAAACTTTCGATTTTCTACACTTGAAAAATAGATGAAAAATCTGCGTTTACTGCAAATGACGTCACTTCCGTCGCATACCTGCGTGACGTTACATCTGTAAAAAATTTACACTCATGTGCCTAAATAAGTTTCACTTCAAAAAAAGAAAATCCGTTATGAAACAGAGAAGGAAGATGTACTTAACTGTCTTTTCTCTGTCTATTTATATGTAGATACATATAAATATTCATAAAGCTAGATAGGTTGTATTTTGAACGCGTTAATCTCTGTAACCATAAAGATTCATTTTTTTAAATTACATAACCCGCTTATCGACGAAAATTTTTGCCTATATAACTGCCACTCTAACGACCGGAGTAGTACACCAATATGATAATCTATAAAGGCAAGTAAATGAGACGAGAATACCAAGTATATATAAAACAGGGATGTATAATTCAAATATAACACAGGCAAATCCTCGCGACAGACCTAGTACAATAGATAATGAACACGAGCTAGGTCAATTACAAACGATAAGTTTCCATAAAACTAGATCAATTGCATTAGCAAGTACCAACGAAACATAAATAACATATTCCCAGGTTTCAGTTCAAAGAGGTCTTGATATAGTATCTCACATCAAAACACGTTGTTGAAGAATATACTTTATAAACAGATGCAGTATGCATTATTATTTTCTCAAGTGTTAATATACATACATATTGAACTAGCAGAATACTGTTTTCTTTATTCAGCTTAAGTGAAAAAGGTGTGGTTTATAGAAAATGAATATAGAAAATGATGTATTATATTACTGTTAACATTATATATTAATACGTGAAGCTTAAACTTTGTATCCCTTTTTAACGAAATTGGGCGAACGGATGAACGTGAAATTTGGCATAGTTAAAGTATATATGGAGGATAGGTGCAGAAAGCTATTTATTTTATATAAAATGCATTAGAAGTACATTAAATTAATTAAAATATGTATTACTCACACTACTGCAAGCAATTGAAGCAATTTTACACGACATATACACACATGTAGATAAAAAAGACATTTTGACATCTTCTGTCAATAAAGAACGAAAGGTTTTGAAGGAGGTTGCTATGCTCGACTGTATGTATTATTTTACTCTTACGTTCCAATTACCCTTTTTCATTCTACATTCTCCAATGATATTATAACATAATACCCTTTGACAAAAGAACCCTAATAAAATTCAAACTTTAAAAAATCAATGAACTATGGTCGAATGTCGACCTCTGTGCGCCCACTAGTATTATGAAATTAATTAAACTAGTAATCGTCCAGTGGCCAAAATTGGATAAAGCCGTACAAAGTTTTACCTTCACGTGTTAACATAAAAACATTATTGTATGTATTCCTTTTTTTTCCAAATGATTAAAACTCTATTAAATATCTGTCATATTGTAAATTGTATATGTAAGGATCGTGAAATTTGGCGAACTTATCAATAGATGTTTTGACTTTTCTATAGTATGGAATAAACTAACCATTTTCAAATTTATAGATTTATAAAATACTATAAGCTCGTCAATGATTCATAACACAAAAAAAAGAAGAGAAAATCGGTTAATAAACAGACGAGAACAAAATGATTTAACTTTTTTGTCGCCTATTTATCTACAGATATGTTACCCAATTGCGCAGTAGTAGATTTAATAATAAGTAAGTGAATAATGTGGGTGAGTGTGTCTTTGTTTGTATTTCTTTTTCCCTGGCACGCTGTCGCCGAATAGAAGCGGCTTGATAGGTTTTAACATATGATGTGTCGTTAGATTAGTCTCATTATGGGGGTGATATGTGAGTATCGCGTCTGTGAATAATACAGAGGGGTTCTGAAGTCATTTTTTTGTTTTTATTGATTTATAATTTTAACAGCTTTCTATCGCGTAATATATTCTACAGAAAATATGAATTTTGTGACTCTTGTCACGAGATAATATATGGCAATCCTGATAGACATATTTTTTCATTTAAACTTTATGTCTTGTTTTTATTTTAGATATAAATAATATAAACAAAGTGACGAAAGTGAAGAATTTTGTTGTTACGCTCTATACAGCTAATTTGAAACAGGTGCACTGTCGGAAACACCTGATTTTTTGCTAGAAGTGAAAGAAAAAATTTATATTTCTTAGTCACATATAATCTTTATTTATGTATACATATTACAAATTGTTCTCATACTTCCGTGTATATATGATCTTAATAAGTCGCTTAAGATAGATTTATTTTCAAATTGAAAAGAATTGTTCTTCGTAGATGTTTATAGAGTCAAAACGTCTACTACCGTATAACTAGGGTGGAATGTTTCAATAATTTATTGCTACGAGCTTGTTCATGAATGTGAATATAGGTATAAAAACATGGCTAGATATTTAAAAGATTTTGAGGTCTGGGTTTTAAAAAACCAGCACGGGGGTTAAAGAAAAGGTTGAAATGTATAAGAAATGAAAATAAGCACATACTGCCGTTAGTACCTACAAAAATTGATTATTTTTCATATTTGAGTCATAATTATGTAGCCGCATAACTATTCAGATGTATGTTCTTCCAATCACGCTATGTGTTTTTTTAATTGTCTACGGGATAATTTAGGAACTATAATTAATAGGTATAAAGTATGTACAAAATAATTTAAAAGTCATCCCTTTTCTATTTTCTTCAATAAACATGTTTATATAACAGTACATATTACCCGAGCAGTTAATTTTGTGACGCAATAAAAGTACAACGTGATATAAAATAAGCCTCATTATACCGAGATATATGTACGACATTAAACAAATTTCCCCCTCTCTAATGATTTAGACTGGCATACGCCCACAGCGGGCCGGCTATGTGTAAATCTCTTAAATGGGGTTACGGTTACAGGTTTTCTAAGTGAAAATCCAGATTCGCACGCCGCGAACGTCAATTAAGCTTAAAAAGCTGCGTTTCAGACGTCTATGTTTAACGGGCCTAAGTTTTAAGCAGCGAGAATATTTTATAGCACCAATTCCCTAGTGACTAGTTATTTTATTGGTACAATAGCTGGAGACATAAATAATGTACAATCATTTATAGTATATTTCTATTAATATTAGTTGTTCTTGCGACTCAAAAAACGTTTATTATTAATTTTTGTTATAGATAGTTTATTTATAGTAGAATGTAATGAAGAAACGCTTAAGTGTGATGCCACCTTACACTGCGATTGGTTAAAGGCTTTGTAAGTATCAATCGCAGATACCTACCGACAATCTTTATACCGTGTAAAAGCCATTTAACGGCATTTGATTTAAAAACACTAAGGCTTCCCAAAACGTCGAAATTACTTGATTTTAGTTAACCTACTTAAAATATGCAATATTTAGTTTTCTTTCTCCCTGTAAAGACAGGTCTTAATAACGTCATAAAATACAGAATCCCTTAAGTGTCAAGTTAGTTAATTAGTTTTAAAAAAGAAAATAATAAGACAAACAATCTTATGTGAAAAAAAAACTATACTAAACTTAAACAAAGCAGTTAAAGTAACAATTCCAAGTAATTGAAATTTTATTAAGTTTTCTGATAATTGATTTGAAAATATATATTTATACTCTATTATATTCAATTCAGACTGCCACTTACCATCAGGTGGCCCACATGCACGTTTGCCACCAACGTAGTATGAAATAATTAATGTCTCTTACATCAAATATTTCATATTAGGACTGCACTATATCTTATGCAATATATGCAAAAGTTTTAATTAAAAACCTGTTCTGCAGTTAGATAGGCAAGGGTTAGGCAAGATAACCTAGTCATCGGTAATCGATCCGTTTGCAATGAACAGGTAATTCATGCTTAACTTGATATTGCCCATTGTCCGTAGAGGTTCGCCGGGAGCGGCTTCTTAGAACAATTGCGATTTGCAATTGTGTAACTAAAGGTAACGAGCACAATCATTAGATATCTACATACCGCTCGAGCAAGTGTTAATTATCCGCATATATGTATTGCCCAATCGTTACGTAATCTAACCAATGAAAGGAGGAAAGAACATTTAATATGTGTAAAATACGTACGAAAACTCTGACACGATAATTCGTAAAAAATATCATACCACGAAAAAGTCTACGCACAATATCTCGAAGTATATCTATCGAATTAAGCAATTCGACTTTTGTAATTGGCTCCACTCTGTGCATCCACTAAAAACGATTGTATGATGTATTGGGCATATATATGTTAACAAGATGTACCCGATCGAGTTTCTTGACGGTTCTTTTTTTTTATTGTAGCACGGCAAAGTGACTGCACTTTGCCTGATGATAAGCACAGTACAGTCCAAAAACAACGGCGACCACCGAGTGACACACTATCCATCGCCGGTCGCCGCTGTCATGCCGGCCTGCGAATAGCTGGATATGCACAGGCTGATCCCGAACGCGACCCGCAGAAGCGAATCACTATGACGGGCTTTTTCGCCATATACATGCTGGTTGCGACCCAGGTCAGGCTGTAAAACCCTACCACCCCGCTTTCGCCATTGGCTCGTTCGTTATTCAGCAGGGTGCACCACGTGCAGATGAGGTTGGGTGTCTCAAGTCTTATGATGGTATTTGACACTCCTTCTCGATGACTAGCTTGTTTTCTGAACCGGTGGTAGTATTGACGTTCTTAAGTGCCTTATTAGGGCCTAAACTGAATAAAGTATTTTTGATTTGATTTGGCTCAAACAATATTTTTATAGGAAATTAGCTATTGCTCGCGGCTTCACCTGCCTTAATCTAGATTAATCACCTATCCCTCACAAACAATACTGTTTTGGATGAAAAGTATCCTATATACTTTTCTGTTCTCCTGAGAAATGCAAAATTTCATGATAATCGGTAGTATAATTAAGGCGGAAAAGCGTAAAACTCACGTTCGCATTTATAATATTAGTAATAATAAAATTCTGTAAGTTTGTTCATTAATTATAACATCAATAAAACAATAATTTAATACAACAATTAGCCTTAGTAACCCGTGCAATCTCACAGGTGTGGATTACAGCTACGCCGCAATATACACTTTTATAGAGCGTTTAATTCCGAGTAAATTGTGATATGATATCATATAATACCGCCGAGTTATAGGAATTTAAAAAAATAGCTTAACATTTATTTTATATAGAAAACCTTTTCACGCTCAATTAATTTAATATTAATTTTCCAGAGAAATTTGTTTTTAGACACTACCAACGTAATTTGAGAGTGAGAATTAAAAAAAAACAGTCTTTAAAAATGCTCGATCGGTACTCGATATATACATACTTCATTTATTTTGTTGCGTATATGTGAAAAATATTTAATATTTTTTCCTTACTGAAAGGAATTACCGAATGAAATCAATTAGTAATGCACATGCTATTTTTAAAACATATTCGATGTATGGTCAAATGTTTGCGTTAAAATTATTATAAACAAGCGATAAGTAGCGTGCACGCGTGCGTACGTTGAACGTTAGCTGATAAAAACTTTAAAAAAATCTATACAATAGTCAAATCTAATCCAGTAACTAAACATGTATTGTGAATTTAATCATCCATCAAAATCTCGTGAATATGATTTTATTATTGCATGGGAACGTGTATAGTCTGGATTAACTGTGAGCTGCTTTTTTTAAAAATAATTTTGCCTTTACTACAATACTTATTTAAAAAGTTTCCAAAGAGTTGCAACTCGCTTGTTTTATTTTTCATATTGCATGCATCCACAGGCTTCGTTGATTATCAGTAGGGTTAATCGTTTCCCATCATATTGACCGCACACGTGTAGTAAACACCGCGATATAACATATATCCGTACACTTTTACCGTTTTTATGTTACCTTTGCTAAATACTATCAGTACTGCTTAACCCACATCAAAAAAGCTTAATAGCGTATAGACTAGACAATGACGAAATTAAATCAGTCATTTCGAAAATTAGCCTTCATAAACAACAAACATTTCAATTTTATTTATATACGTTGTCCCGCCCTGATAATAAAAAACCTTGACAAATTATATACCTAAACCTTCCCCGTGAATCCCTTTATCAACTGGTGGAAACCGCATGAAAATTCGTTCAGTAGTTCTTGAGTTTATCGCGAACAGATAGACAGACGTGGCAGAGGAGTTTGTTTTTAACCGACTTCGAAAAAGGAGGAGGTTACTACGTTCGGTTATGTGTATTTTTTTTAAAATGTTGTATGTTAATCGATATCTCCGTCAATTATGAACCGATTTTAATGATTCTTTTTTTATTGGAATCGGTTATTTTCAGCATTGACTTCAAATATATTATTAGGTAGTGAAAATATCAATATTTTTTTATTTAATTTGGATAATTTAATAATTCAGTTATTTTTCGGTTTTTTAGTGGCTTATTAGTTTTTCACATCGAAGGCAGTTTATTTTTTTTGTAAAAAAAATTTATAATATGTAATGATACAGGTTACATTGGTTCTTATTTATTAGATTCTATAAATAGTTTGTCTCATTAAAATAAAAACCTTTGATACCAAGTTAGATATAGAAAAGTTGGTGATATATGATAATAGGATAACTGTATTGACATATGAGGCACGTGAGTGTTTGTAATATTAATGCGCAGGGAACCCAAAGCGGCTCACGTGAACGACAGCCATCTCGATTTTATTTATATGTATAGATTTAGTTAGCTCGTATTCGGTAGACTCTACAAATAATTCGTCTCATTTAAAAAAAACTTCGAGACCAAATTATACATAGACAAGTTTCTGATAAATGATAATAGGATAACTGTATCAAGTTATGAAGCACACGAGTCTTTGTAAATACGTCGAGAACCAGAAGTGTAGCGCACACGTGACGTACCATTTCAAATTATAACAATGCACAACGCCGTCGCGTGAAATTCAGTGACAAATAAACGTTCACGCAAATAACATTAATAAAAAATACCTAATTTGAAATCGAAAAAGACTGAAAATAATAATATTCAAAACATTCTATCTCGAGATAGGCTCTCTTCTCCGTTGTGCTTATATTTTATATCATGGCCAGGACTAAAGCAGAATAGCCCTTCATGTCGTCCGGCGTCCAGTGATTGTGAAACCATTAATTCCCGTATCTTCCTTAATGAAATGACACCTCAATAATTGCTTTGTTAATGCAGGAACACAGGAAAAGCTATTTATAACCTCCTGGTAAATACTGTAACTTATGTTTTTAGGAAAATACGTCTCACGTATATAAATAAAGACATCGAACGAAATGAGATGACTCTAATAACCTTCAGAGTACAAAATCTAGGAAAAATAATTTTAAAAGATTCTCATACCTTCCTTAATGAAGTGGAACGTCAATAATTGCTTTGTTAATACAGGACACAGGAAAGGCTATTTATAACCTCCCGCTGAATACTGAAACTTATGTTTTTAGGAAAATACGCCTCACTTATACAAATACAGGCATCGAACGAAATGAGATGACTCGAATAACCTTCAGAACGTAGGAAAAATAATTTAGAAAGATAATTCACGGTTTATATAATCCGTAACAATTTTAGTCGCTTCTTAGTCGCTCGGAGACGTTCACTAAGAAATACGATTGTTGAAAATACAAAGGTCAAAGAAACGTTGCGCGTCAGCTGAAAGCTCGAACACTGCTCTCAAGGAAGTCTTTTATTTTTATTCTCAACTAAAATGAATTACCGTCTTAATAATTCACGCTTTTCTCTCCCCTTTTTTTTAAATATGCAAAGATATAATATTTTTGTAACATAACTAATACTTCGGCCGAATAGGTAAACTCTATAACGAACACGACTAATTGTCAATTACAACCTATTATCGCATATTTGATAATTAGAATTTTTAAGTCACTAATGTCGAATATTTTGTATAATTCGCTTTATCATTATTAGTAACCTTGAAGAGGTGTTTCGTGAGCATTATTGTAATATTTAAAACCAAATTGTTTACATAATTGTTAAGACAGTATAATCTAAACTATTAAAAGCGGTGGCATGGCATATTCATGTCAATGGACCTAAAAGTCTAGCATAATTTATTCATTACACATTATTTTATGTTTCCTACATACCGAAGAATGAAGATGTATATTATTTTAACTACCAAGATTGTTTTGTTTATATAAAAACAAAAACAAACTGCATATGTTTGTATTAATACAAATGAAAAAGCATTAGAATAATTTACAAACGAGTTTTATCAAAAAATGAAGTCTCTATATCTTATTTTATAATTTATATATTTGACTATATTATGATTATGGATTTCCGTATATAAAAAGTAAACTAAAATTTGTATGATTATAAACTGTATTGATACTAGGAAACTATAATTTATAGTTGATATTTAAAACATTTTGTTAAGAGTAAGAATCTATACGAAACATTTAACTTCACGTAACACCTGTTTTATATTTATCTGGTACTGGCAATTACAGATAATAGTCATTATTTATCATGTCATAAAATACACCAATCAAAAGATTTATATTGAAAATTTATTATAAAATATGACGGGGTCGCCAGCGGTGATGTTTTGCAAACATACGAAAGGGGATTTTTCCCGTAACTCGTAAGAAAACTCACGTTGCATCAATGATACCACAATCCATAAGTTTAAGGTCGTATATATATAAAAACACCATAGACACGACTCAATTCTAGGAACCTAATCACATTTTCAAGTAGAATAAAAAAATAAACTGTGCAGAATTCACGTTCGCTCGGATAAATTATATTTTAATCCGTAAAACGAGACACGCGTCTCACGTTTGCGCAGTCACGCGCCATACTGAATTATTACTGAAGCCGCAACGACGATATCTGTCGAGAGCGAAATTGGCTTCCAATAAACCATGCCTTCTAATATCGACTTTGTGATGATGGTTTTTAGATCGAGCCTCCGACATCAAGGTCGATTTTTTTCACGAAGCCTCTCGAAACAGGTTGGACACGAGAAATTCGCAGACCGCGCGGGAAACTGACACACAGGTCTTTAGGTTTTTGACCGATAGTACTATAAGATACGTTAACTAATCGTTTACGTTTACTGAGTTACTTAGAAAGAGATATCCTTTAAATAAAATATGACGATCAAGTGACTAAATACGTGACAATAAATTCATGTTTGAATGAAATTTTACAGATATCATACAAAACTACACACGACTGTTTAATAAAACGTTATAGATACATTAATTTCAGTATATCAAATAGACGAAAATTAGATTTAAAATTTGGAATATTTCATTGTGAAATAAAACGTCACCGTCAAATGGTCAAGTATGTTGTACAAAAATATATGTTTCATTGTTAATTTAAAGAAAGTTTATCAAAATTTATACATAACTATTACCGATTGTTTAATGATATTTGTTAACTACGTTAACTTCAGAATACCGGATATATTAAGATGATGGGATAACCGTACGTAAAATGATTAAAATATCACTCATATATATATATATATATAATATATATAATATCGAATTCATACACTCTGTGCTTTAAATTAGTGGCAAACTCGATCACACCGTTTGTTATTATGTTTACTATATATATATATATATATATGAGGCATATAGAATCAAAGACAGCTAAGTGCCACAAGTTCTAAAAATGAACTGAGTATGGAGCCATATAGTCTTATTGGTTGCAAATCACCATTTAATTCCTACAAGAAATAAAATACAGCTAAAGCCTTTTAATTTTCGTTTTAAAATTGATTTTGGGATCAAATACATTTAAGTAAAACCAAGTCATCAAATAAGAAGTAAAGTAAGAATAAAATACGGTTAAAGAATTATCGCATTTTTTAATTTCTTGAACTTCTCTTTTAGAGCTGATGGCCATAGGCAGGCAAAATCAATAGCCTATGCCACTCCCTAAAATTGAAACTTTGAATATAAGTAAAACTCCAACTCTGAGAATCGATAAACATTTATTTCGTTTCCTGCAAATTTGGTCTCTATGCACTTAGCTGTTTTTGATTTTATATGCCTCATATAGTCGTATATATTCTTACAATACTATGTAGGTAATAATAATGCACTCATACACTGGAACTTAGTACTAAATCGATGTACCGTAACGAATATTTAAAAGCAATACGCACGCTACGGACTCCTTACACTGGCACACACAATGCGAATATTCATAACATGAATAATGCAATGGATAGCGAATCGGATTTGTCAAACTATTAATTGATTTACAAATTTAGTAATAGCGCGCACCGTTTTATGAATACAATAGTGTTGGAGCAGAAGTGTGTAGAAACATCACATAACATTTAACTTCATTTCTGTCTTGTCTATACTGATATTATAAAAAGAGAGAGAGCACAATAACCGAATTATCTATACTAATATAATATAATTCTTGTTACGTAAAGAGGTAAAGTTTGTAACGTTGTGGCGTTGTAAGGGGTAATCTCAAGAACTACTGGTCCGGTTTGAATAATTCTTTCAGTTTTATATAGCTCATTCATCGAGAATGGTTATAAGCTATATATCATCACACTAAGGCCAATAAGAGCGGAGCACAGATAAAAATGTTTTAAAATCAGGTTTTTTTTTCCTTTTGAGAGCTTCCGCTGCGTCTTAGCCCAAAATAACTATTCCGCGCGTACGAAGTCGCGGGCAGAAGCTATTAACTAATTATATTATCTATAATCTATACTAATATTATAAAGAGGTAAAGTTTGTGAGATTGTAGGGGGTAATATTTGGGGAGTCGGAGAAAAATGGTCGAACTAAAACGTTTCGTACGAACGCTGCCTTAATTATGAGATATATATGATTGAGTTCTAGAGAAAAGTTGTAGCTTGATAATTCCTATTACCGCCCAACGAAGTGGGCACGGGTCGGCTAGTGTTAAATAAAATGCCACACCAATCCCGCCATATTGATCAAAAGTCATCAAAGAGAAGACGATCTAGTCTGATAATTCTGCTCTCACCTGTGTCTCCTTACAATTAAAAAGCGATCACTTTAACAAATCTGCCCCGACTTCAAAGGGGAGCAGTTGACGTATCTAATACTTAGCCGAAGCTGGGATGGGCCACTACTCATATAAAGGCACATGTTGATATATCTGAGATCAATAAATCTTCTACACTGTTTGACCGTTGAATATTATTAGCATACTTAAATCATCTTTTATGAAGAATGTTTTTATGTTATGCATTCTTTTACATTCGCCATTAGATGGCGTTGGTGTACATCTACTTTTTTACCATTCCATGGATCATCGATCATATGGATTCATATTTAAAGTCGAATATAAATAAGGTATTTATTAAGCTATAACTCAAGTACTTACTTTATGAAATACTAATAATAAAAACGCATGCGGATCTATGGGCGAATAAGTAATTTACAATTAACCATTCAACAGTGATGGGTCGTTAGAAGATAAGACAATTGTCTGTTAGTTGGAATAAACTTTATTAAGTCGCATATAAAGAAAGAAAGATATATTTATTCAATGCATACAACACGTACTTACAAGAATATACATAATTTCAAAAAGCAAAAGAGACAAGTGTTGCATGTGGTGAAAAGGTCTTTGTCTCAGCACAAGCTGCAAGCTTCCATGTGGAAGCGTTGCAGCGCTGGTTTTCAGACAAAGCCTGCTGTATTTTAATATATAGACGTAATTACAATTACACGGACACATTTACATGACAATTTCAAATTAATATTACACATGCCCTTAATATGTAACCTAATACCGTTTAATACGATACAATAAAGTTTATCGTAAAGCTGTGGAATTAGATATAATTTTCAAATAATTTTGCACTAGTTCAGAGATCATATGATGTAACAAGTTTATTAAATTTATTTATTTACGCAAATTCATGCGACGCTTGCCATGTCAATAGATAGTTTTTCAAATGTTTTTTAAAACTAGAACGATGACCTCGTGTAATGTTACGAATAGGAGGAGGTATGTCATTCCAACATTTAGTGGCCGCGTACCTAAAAGAACCACGAAAGGTCACTGTTCTATGTCGCGGAAGAAGAAACACATGTGAGCAAGTCCTTTTATGGTGTTTATTATGATCTCGGGTCCACACAAATTTATTTAAAAGGTAACTAGGCGTCTCGGTTGATATTATATCAAACAGCATACTAGCCAAGTGTAGCTTCTGTCTTGCTTTCATTTTCAGAAGTTTAAATTTAAAGAGGAAAGGTGTGATGTGTGAACGTGGTGGAACATAATAACAAAAGCGCACACAGGCATTTTGTACACGTTGTATTAATTTTTGTGTTCGCCCAAGAAGACATGGACCGTAAACCACATCACAATAATTCAATTTAGATAGGATAATAGACTCGCATAACTGCAGCCTGAGTTCCTCATTAAGATACGGTCTAATTTTGTAAAGTATCTTAAGCCGGTAAAAGCAGTTTCTTACACATTCACTTATATGTTTTTCAAATTTTAAGGAACTGTCAAACACTATTCCAAGGGTTTTCGCTTCATGAACATGAGCAACAGGCTCATTGTTAACCATTATTTTAATTTGTGAGACGTTTAAATTTTTAATTTGGTGTTTAGAGCCCATTACCATAAATTTGGACTTTTTCGGGTTTAGATTCAGGCAATTAGAGGTAGACCAAGTGTATATTTGTTCTAAATCATGATTTATTTTATTTACTGCCTCAATATAATCATTGGGTCGGAAGGAATGATAAAGTTGTAGATCATCTGCGTAGAGGTGGTATAGACAATGAGTAATATTATTTATAATATCTGCTGTATATATAATAAAAAGAATAGGACCCAGAATTGACCCCTGTGGAACTCCACGAGGTACATATCTGGTTGATGAGTGAAGCTTTGTACCATCTGATTTCACTACTTCAACATACTGTTGTCTATTTGTCAAGTAACTATGAAACCAGCAGATTGAGTTTTTATCAAATCCGTAAAAGGACAGTTTTGATAAAAGTAGTGGAATATTTATGCAATCAAAAGCCCTGGAAAAATCCAATAACACCAAGATGCTGCAATTACCTTGATCTTGGGACGCTAAAAGGTTATCAACAACATCCAAAAGAGCTGTCGCTGTACTATGGCTCTTTCTAAAGCCCGATTGAGCCAGTGGTAGTAATGAATTATCTTCTACATATTTTATGAGCTGTCTCGCTACTACCTTTTCCAGAACCTTCGAAATGCACGGTAACAGGCTAATAGGACGTAAATCATGTAGAGTACTGGGATCTGTGCTTTTTGGGATTGGTAAAATATCATTCATCATATCATTTCGTAAAATTTATACAAACAATGGGTTTATACCTTTTCTGTTTAAATTACTTTCGTTGGTAAAAGAACTAAAATAAGCGTTGCATGGAGTAATAATAATTACTATAATTAACAACACACATTTGTTTTTATTTAGTAAAAGTCTCGCCAGACTTTTAGTTCGCTCTGAAGTTGCACCGCATATACAGGCTAAATGTTTAGACAGTAGCAATATTTATGGAGGATGGAGGATGAAGAACACTGCGAGTGTTCAACCTTTCACCTGGTATATATTTGAATAGTCAAAAAGATAATATTTGTGAATAAGGTTATAATAATATAAACGTGTTACTTGTATTCATTCATATATGATTTATTTATTTTTCAGAGTGAACTAGATTTTTTGTCGTATTATTACACTAATATATAGGGAAATTCACGTCAAGCGGACAACCAAAAAAAAATGAGGTCGTGGATTTTTTTAATACCCAGAGTATATACCGTATACAGAGTATATATTTTTAATACCAGTTATACTTTTAGTAGACGTAGATGTGTACACACAATTTTTTTTTCGTATGATGCTTTATTGCTGAGTCATTGGCTTTTAAAAATTTACTAAGAATGAAATCATGAATTTTTGGATGTTTAGTATCTGTATCAAATAATTTGTAAAAAAAAACTGAAGTTGAAAGTTGAAGTTTTTAATTTTTTTGTTGAATTCTAAATTTGAATTCGTTTACGTATAGTAAACCGGAAGTGAAAATTTCAAATCGATATTTTTGTAACATCCACACTTTAAAAATTTTTTTTACCTTGAATTAAAGCTTTAAATGTGTTAATTTTTCACAAAAAAATTAAAACGTGATCGCTAATAGTTTAAGACTTAGAGCATATAGAGTACATACACATAGCTATAAACAGTTTCTAAGCAATCGAGTTTATGCGCTAACATGCTAAAATACTACGCTGTTAATATTTTATTCCTTCATTCTAACAGATAATTCGACTTTAGTTTTACGGTTTAATTTACATATTAGTGTTATTTTACTCAAAGTTAATACGTACTCGTTTACAATTCCGCTATATTGTATCAATATTCTAAATTGACTATACACTAACACGTAGGTATTAATTAATTACATATACCTATATTATATGTATATATAACAGTCGCATGTTTTTATTTCTAGAAAAATCGGCGACGATCGCCACAAGCACTGCTGTATTTGGACAATTGTTTAAAAGCTATTGAATAAAATCATACATATTTAACGAGTTCTATTCAAAGAACCGAATAAATATCTGAAAGAAACATTTCTTTCGTATACCAACAATGACGTAAATTCAATTTATACACACATTTTTGTTCGAATCCATGGTTTAATTATATCCCAAGGTATATATGACAATAACAATTATGAAATAACATCTGTTTCAAATATATTTTTAATTTGTATAATATATATTTGAAAATGAGAAAAAACACAATGCCATATTTGTTTTTGTTTAATATTCAAATCTATTTTAATATTTAGAATTAATAGGTATTTATAAAAAATTCTGACTGAAAAATCGGACTCGTTGCAACTATATAAAGTGTTGATAAAAACAAAAAAAAAAACACATTTAAAATATAGATTATCAAAAAAGATACAGGAAATGCATTCCTCCTAGAGTCGTTTGTAAGTTTACTACAAAAACACTGAGTTTGAAATTGAAATATCCCTATAGTTTCCCATTGGATTACGGCATTGTACAGTCGCGTCGCGCAGGTTACAGTTCAAACACTCCCAAGGAAATTACTGTCGTGACTCACGTATGTGATAACTTAGATTATAGAGCTGAGGAAAGGCCATCTAAATGTGAACTTAATTATGATTCATATATCTTTCCTTTCTTCAAAGACGTGAATTTCTCTATACGGTATATATAGGTGTAGAATTAATTACCCCAGAACAATAGTTTACGTAAGTGAAATGGTCATAGAATGACCCGACGCGACGCGACAGCAAGTCGGCGAGTCGTCTAATTAATTTCATTTTAAATTATAATCATTTTCAAAATTTGTAGAAGCATGACATTGTATAAATTGTATCAACTTTCACCATCTGTAAACAATTAGATAATAATTAAACCGCTGAACGGAATGGTTTATAATTATTTGCTTTACTGAAATTGCTTGGGTTAACAACTAGGTAGCTCTATTAATGGTAACTCATTTAAATTATATCACAGACAATTACTTTCAATATAAGTTTATTATACGGTTCCATAATAGACGATACACAAAATTGCTGGTAATAAACTAATAAGTATCATATTATATTGTATGTTGATTAAAAGCGAATGTTTCATTTTATGTATTCTATAAATATGATTTTACTCAGCTTAGTATATAATATTCAAAAAGAAACACTGTTTATGATGATTACTTTATCACGGGTTTAAGTACATCGTATCCAAAGGTATCACTTCCTTAATAAACTGATAATAATTCGCATTTCCTAATGATAATCTTGAAGTAAAATGTCACTATATGATGAAATGCAATTAGGAACTACTAATATCACGCGGCTATCATGTTCTATTATAATACATTATCGTACAGTATATCGTATACTCGTATATGAGGTTCTGTAGAGTATCACGTAACCTATTTTCATGGGTGACGAGGCAACTAGGTGAGCGGTTCTCGTCCCGGTGAGCGCACTTACAAATGCACTGTTGCCATAGAAAGAGTACTCTGACCTCACAATTTTTTTAAGAACTATTACCAATTAAGAACCATTAACAAGACATATCGAAAAAATGTCCATCCTTTACACAAAATTCTCTTCATTATTTACCGAGTTATCTGAATTTTTAAATTTTGCGAGTACTTGCAAACTTTGACCCACCCCATACGCACGGATAATGCAAATGAACGGTTTGTTTGTGTTCTAACTTTTAAAGATATGATTGTTCTTCTGTCAATAATATGTACTTTGGCTACGAGTGTAAACAGATTAAATATAAAAATACATAGTTTTCTGTCCTTTTCCTTGTCTTTATTAGGTAAGTATAAGTTATGTAGATAACTTAAATATTATAAACAGAAAGCAAGTACACAGCGACATATGTTTTTTAAAGATAGAAGTGTAATGAACAAAAGTATAACCCGTTAAATTAATACTCTGTAAGCACTGCGACTATTTATCCGAGCAGAACTTCGCCCAGCAATAACTTCGACATAGCAATGAATATCCGATTAACGACATCTAGCCTTTTATAGGTCGAACTCTCTAATAAGGTGGTGCTAGTAATAATGTTCCGGTTGCATATCGGATGTGTTATATCGGTACCGGAAGTAGATGTTCACTACTCTATAAAAATATTATAAACGCCAATTTAAATCATTAATATTAATTACAAAAATAGAAACCATTACAGACGGTACAAAATTTTTAATATTTAGAAGTTGTGCAGGTAAATGTTTATTTAACGTTTTTAAGTTCTATATTTTAAGGCCTCCCACATGCAACGCAGTCTAACTGCGGCAACCAGGGCGATGAAAGCTTATACAATAGACTGATGCTTATAGAGGAACCAGTCGACGATCATCTGTCAATCTTCATGATATGAACGTACAACATGTTATAACTGTTCATCTTTTGTCTCCTAGGAAACGTATTGTCAAGAGAAGATATAGGATTTATCCTTTTCTTCTGGGGACGCTAATCAATAAGCGTATTTCATATTATTAAGGAACTTCGAAAATATTCAGATATATTTCAAAGTACTTTACAATTTAATGTACAAATTCTATGTTAAAGTTCATTGCTAATGGCTTGTTAAAAAAACGAAATACGTGTGTTCACTGTGTCTGCTACGACAAGTACACGGATACTAAGGAAGCCATATACTTTCGTTTTTCAAGTTCTGGCTACGCGCAGACAATTTACACCCACGGAATTTCGCGCCTTTTCATACACGTTCCTAGTACACGGGGTGCAATACGCGATAGTATGTTTAATTAATTACAGCAGTCAAGCTGCCTATTACGTAGCGAGCCTAACTGATGTAATTATTTAACAATATATATTCTTTATTCAAAAACGAATAACAATGAATAGTAGTCACGGTCAAGGCACGCCGGAGTTCAAATATAACATAATAGCGAAAGCCACTATGCAAGTGGACATAAAAAATTGGTCTCGAAATTCAGAAACCGATGCTGATGTAAATGACCTCTTTCCCGCCATTAAAGTTATGATGGCTCAGGTCTTCGGACATGACGTCGATCGTCGTATGTTCGAAGCCTTTTGATTGGCCAGAGCTTTCGGTGATGGGAACATAGTCTGATTATTCTGTCACCAAGCACTAATATATACGTCTCGGTAATTAACTTGACAGCCATTATTCCTATATATTCCTTCACAGTTATTTTACGTTAGGTTAAATAATTTCAACTCTTCATCTTATTGCTACAGACAGTCATGTTACGCAATAGTCGTATCAGAGAAAAATATCACAAGCTAATCAAAAGCAATCTTTGAACAGGTTCTTCTAGGATAATTTAAATAACACATTTGAATAAAGTAACAAATAAAAATGTCGTAATGTGCAAACAAAGAATGGATGGTGCGCTCGTACCTCGTCTAATCTGATTCTAACATCACTGTTTCATTTGACATTTATAGGTCAAATCAGTTTTCAATTATCGATGTTTCTAGTCCAAATTATTATATAAATAAAACAGGTTCTAAGATGACATGTTCACTGCATTGCACAAGTGTTTGAAAGAAAATTTTACACTACAGACATGAGACATATAATGTGTCGTACGTGATGGTAAAACTACAGGAAAGGAATTGGGCTACACTTCAACCACAATAAAAGTACAGTTCATCAAGTCTAGATTAATACAGGCGATGCCGCGGGTAAAGGTAGTCACATAATAAAAGTGTGTTCAATAAAAAGTGATAATATGGTAGAAACTCTTTACAAGTGAAAAAAAGAAATTGACTAGTGAAGCTGAATTATCAACAATACAAAATTAACTTTAAAAAAAAATAGAAATCGCTCTATTGCTCGTTTTCGTGGCATTTTGTCGAGAATGCAACAAATTTAACACTGAATTCAATAGCGACGCAAACTACCAAAGATTGTCGTGTTTCATCAAGATAACGCCCCGGCTTACAAGTCGGTCGTTGCGATGGCTACAATCTCAGATACTGGTTTATAAATACTCAGTATTCTTCGTATTCACCAGACTTTGCACACAGTGATCAAAATCTACTTCCGAGGTTGTAGTATGCGGCGTAGATTTGAAGATGTTGAAACATTGGTCACTATAATACAAGAATTTCTAGATACACAGAATGAGGAGTTATTCGGTACTTTTTCCTAAGCGAAAAATCGCCAAATAATGTAGAATTCCGCCAGATTTCTTACAACCATAAGGGGAATATTTGTTTAAGGCGATGTGCTCTATTCCCCGTTTTTGGTTGGGTTATGTTAGACTTGCATTATTTATCGATTTTCGCTTGCACTCGGCTAATGGAAAAGTATCAGTTATTTTATTAACATTGGATACAAGTTACCCAAAACATACTTATTCCTTATTTGTATTAAATGCCCCTAGAGTGTCCTTTTAACATTGTATAGAAAGAACATTTATTGGTTTGTGATCTGGATCCATGTAGATTTTCTAGAAACCGAACATTAGCATACAAAGGCGGAACTCAAGTACGAAAATAATAAGTATCAATGTCAAAAGGGATTCGGTTGTATGTCAGTACTTACCAACTGCTAAGACATCCGTCACCGGTTGAAATGTGTACGTGACTTAAATAGCGTATTGTTTGTGTCGAGCTTTCACTGCGACCAAATCTATTTTGAACTTAACTTGTTGCCGGTAGAACAAAGCTTTAATATATTTTATCATCTATTTCATAATCGTATGATAGAACGAAACAGCTTTGCAGTCCGAGTTTCACATAACAGAATGCAGTGACAATAATTTCTTAGTCTATTGTCACTACCGAACTGTATTGCTAAGTTCAAAATTATATACTTTTGTTTGGTTTATTTTTGCTTTTACGGAAAATTATCCATGTTATGGTCCATACATGATGACTTGTATGAACAAGTAACTGGTTATAGATTTAAAAAAAAAAATTAAAGTCCATACCGAATACTAACGATGACTGGAAAAATATTAGAAATCAAATAGTACATTGGAATCGTTTACATCTGATGATTATATTTTTTCTTTATTAATTAAAGGGTTTGGTTACATAACGACCATGCTACCCTTATTGGAAAACATATACTTCACACACTCATACAATACAGCATCGTGGCTTCATTCGACAAAGTTGAGTTACAGATTCCAGGCTGTATTTGTAAAGACAGTGATAAAATATCATCATTTATAGATTTGGCCAGCCGTGACTATTTTTTATTCATATCAATAGAATTAACAAGTTTCCTAATATATAATATCAAACCAGTAATCAAAACGGAAAACATTTTCCTTGTACAAAAGAAAATACATCCTAAAGTAATTAAAGTGGGAGCGACATTGCTAACGGCTACTCACGAGTTCCTTGACACGTGATAAAGTTGATCTTATTATGGCGCGCGCGGCCGCGGTTATTATATAAAGGAAAAAAACTATTGAACCAATAGTAATTGGAGAAAGCCCTGTCTAATATTAAATATAGTTTAGTTAAGAGAGTTGACGAACGTATGTAATTACAGTAATAATTCTTATCACAGATCTATTTGCAGCTTTTATTGCATATTGCAATTTCTACGAACTTTTTCTATTGTATACATAAATTGTAATTAAGATAAGATTTATTCAAGAAAGAAATTTTAAAAACGTGGAAAATGGAACATGTTACCGCGACATTCTGCTTCGTGCCTTTTATCGGGTTCATAATATCTTGCGCTTTAGTATCGACTGAAACAAAGCAGCAAATAATTTTACTTGCAACCTTGTTACAGATTTTCTGTAGCGATTTTTTCGCTTTCAGCGACAACTTTCACTGTTGCCCGGGAACTCGGAATATTGAAATGAAACAAAGCACAGATCGTAACCTGTGATGGCTTTTATAAGCATTGGCGTGTTATATTACATTACGGGGAGTGTTAATTAAGTTAAATGTAATAAAATCCGTAAATGGAAATTTTGGTAAGACCGATAAGAACATATACTAGTGATTGCACGTGACGTCGTTGTACCTATTGATCACAATTATAAAACAATAGTTGATAGCATGTTGGGACACCACGTCGGCGGATGTTCCGCGTCTGTCTGTCTGTCTGTTCGCGATAAACTCAAAAACTACTGAATGGATTTTCATGCGGTTTTCATTAGTCGATAAAGGGATTCATGAGGAAGATTTAGGTATATAATTTATCAAGGTTTTTTTATTGTCAGGGCGGGACAAAATCCGCCGGGACCGCTAGTTATAGTATTACTATATATTATATAATAAATAAATATAAATACATATATTATTGTTTATATAGTATATTAGCATGTTAGTACGAACTGTTCTAAACTCGCCTGGCTAGATACCCCTCTCGCGTTGGAAATCTGTTGTCTATGGATGTATACCGGCAGTTACACATGACAGCCAATCCTCCCTTCTAGGTTTGACGTGTTTATCATCTTAGATCACATCGCCATTTAACGTCAGATGTGATATATCCCTCATTGTAGTTTTCGGAACCGGTCATTGCACATAGGTTTGTAGTTATACTTTGGAAAGTCTTACAACAAACTTTAACTTAGATTTTCATGGTTGTTTATTAGTATTTGTTTTGATATTATTATCTTATATGTTAAATGTGACAATGAAGTGTCATATCATAGAATACTGCGAGTGTTTAACCTTTCACGTGGTATAAGAAGATCTGCTCACAACCCAACCGGGTAAAGATTTCTGTCACCTTGGTTACTCAATATACACCAGCTGACCTAATAATGCGACACGTTTAAGGGTGACACTATAGAGGCTGTACACCTGCTGGATGATGCACGCGATCCAGCGGGTACAATTACCGTGCCTCCCTACCTTATCTCAACCTACATTGATATTAGTTTTTTATATTTCTTGTAGATTATTTAGCTTATATTACAATTAAGTTGTGCAACTTACGTGTACAATTTATTTGATTGAGACGGCTAATAAATTATCATTACAAGTAATTACCATTTAACACACCAATAAAACGAATTTAACAGTTTAGTGATATAGAAATATTTTAATTGTAAACGGTAGAAATGTTATGTATTTGAATAGTTATTTATTACAAGGTTTTGAATGATTAGTCCTCTAAACTCAACTATACTTACTCAGTTTCAATATTATTAACTTCTTTTCGGCACAGTGTGTACAAACACTGTAGATAAATAGAGGTAAGCATTGTGAAGAGTAAGGAGTAGAGACAAGCAAACGCTTCGACTCGACGATGCTAAGGAAAAAACTTATGTATTTCTTAATTTTTTGATTGGTAATAAGTTCGTCAAAAGCAATAAAATAAAAGATAATCGATTGATCTATAACTATTAACTATATTATCTTCGCTTATTTATAAGCAGACTAGTTTCTGCTTGCGGCTTCAGTGTAGATTCGACCTATCGCTCGGAAACGGTATATTATTTGTGGATAAAAGGTATATACAAAATTGCACGATAATCGTCTCAAACTCACTTTTGTATGGTTATTAATATAGACGAATACGTGTCTGTTTATTGTTACGCTTTCACGCAGCAACTATTCGCAAGTATTCAACCTATCATCGAGACATTTTACGTACTTGTTGTCTGGGGTACAAAAAAGGATATAGGGTACCTTTTGTCAAAAAAAAAATCCTAACTTTCCATTCTCAATTCCAAAAAAAATTCTGTAAGTCAAATCAAATACAATAACGCGAGCGCAGTTGCGTGAAAAACTAGTTTATAATATTAATAATAATCTTTATTCTTATATATCAATGTTTTTTTCAGTTATTTCAAAGTGATACAAGCTATATATTCAGCAAATAAATATAGCGTAGTTTAAAAAAACTTTTATTTTTTGTAAATTTATTTCATGTTGTAATAATACAATTCTGTAATATTCCATAGAATTATGTAATAAAAATTGAATTTCATTCGTATAGTTGAAGTAATAGGGCTTCTATTGCGGATTAAATCCCGAAAACTATTACAAGCTGGTATTAACTAGTTATACATTTTTAGTACACGCATAACGTAGAAACAAAGAATCACTTTTCATATTAGTTATATAGTTTCAGTACACCCATAACGTAGAAACAAAGAATCACTTTTCATATCTAGACAAAAACACTATTTGAAAAAAAAAACGCCAAGAGTTTTACCGCAAAGGAAACGAAAATGCCGAGAGCGAAAGACGCTCCGAATAAAGACTTCCGGGTGTCAAATTCTATTTCAGTAATACACGTAAAAATGCAGGCGACACAGTTCGACGTTCCCTTTATATCAGTTCAACACGTAATTAAGACGTCGAGGTCATTAGCACACGAGTTTAGCGCGGTTTACCTAGTTGGCTCGCGAGAATTATGTTTGGCAAGAATGCCAGACTATAATATTACGCGGACGGTAACCAAGTAAACAATGATGCGAAACGTTTATTTTGTTACGATATGTTAACAAAGGCTGGTACAAAAATACTGCATAATATCGCATGCATAAACGTGCTATACGTTCATAAGACAAAAGCTACTTTTGAGAAAATTACTTGCAAGTATTTCTATTTAGAATTATCTAATAAGGCATTGACATTTCCCGGTTTCTATTTTATAAATAAAAATATATATATGTATGTATAGAACTGGATTGGAAATGGTAAAACTTGCAACATTCGTTGATCGATAACTATGAAAATTGGCACACCTAAATATTTTTTTCATGAAGGTTTTATGCTATCAAGTTTGTTATAATTCGTCACTAGATATGCAATATTATATATTATATGCTATAGGCCTCTTCCCGAAGGAAGACATGGGTATAATCACCACGTCAGCCCACGACGTATTGGCGATTTCAAATTCCAAGGAATCCACAGTTCTATATTTTCCCACGTTCTGCAGACACTACAAGAACATTTGTCAGGTTCAGGTTTCCACGTGATGTTTCCCTTCGCCGTTAACCGATAGTGTTGCCAATTTTATTTAGTAAATGTACGCGAATTCTGACAAACCTTCTTTTACGAGGTGATAGAGCCACGCTAAATTGAATGGGTCGGCTCGTCCGGGGTAGTACCACAGAAAACCGACGTGAAGTACCAGTGCTCGCGTTGTTGCGTTTCGTTCGGTCAGTGAGAGCGCCGGAAGGCCCACCTCCCTTCCCCTCTTCTCTCCCTCCTCCTCCTCGTTCATTCTCCCCTTCCCCCTAAATACAGGCTGGCAACGCACTTACGACTCCCCTGGTATTGCTAGTGTCTATGTTACAAGATAAAAATCTTTGCAAAAATTTTATCTTTCGCCTTACTCTACGTTTGTAGAAAAAACGACACTAACAATAGACAAAGTTGATTATAGCTAATTTCAGGGTGTCGGTTTTTCGTGACGGTGTGCGCGTGCATCGTAATAACTTCAGGGTGTCGGTATTTCGTGACGGTGTGCGCGCGCATCGTAAAAAATGTACTCTCATCATTTTTCCCTAACGCGCCAAAAGAAGTATAACTTAAAAAAAGTCTATTGGTACATGGTGGGGTTGGAACATGCGAACATCGAATTTATATTCCACTGATCAAATCACTCTACAACCACAGCTATCTTTGAATATCTACCACATTTACACAGTATCCATTTTGCCCTAACTCAACAATATTTTAATGCAACATAAGTATCAAAGGTAAATTGACAATTGTTAACTTTAAGTTATAAAGTTATATACAACAAAAGGATTATTACTATAATCACGATAGAACACATTTTAAAATAATTTTACCATCTGTGTCTCCTGTTCAGTCACACGAGAATACTAAATATAGCGAGTGTTAATGCACGTCCATAAATCTTTCAATTTCCTGACTCACACAGACACTCAGTAAATTTACGTTTATTATTTTTATCCCACTTTTATAAGTACACATATGAAATAAGCTTAGAATATACCAATGGCCAATAACTTGAAAGTAAAGCATTACTTCCTATACGTTGTGTTCTTTAGATATACTCTCACTTTCCCGCAGACTTGCTTTACTAACAAGAACTGCCGCAGTTATCCTTAAATATGATCAACGATAATAATCTATAGTACAATTTATACATTTGCCATTGAAAAATGCGGATCAAAGTTATTTGAATTAATAAAATATACTTTCATTTTTAGATTACTAATAATTTCAGCTAAATTTTGTTACTTAATATATGTCAGCTATCATATTATTTAGATACTGAAACCGGCCCTTACTTATAATTTGGATAATACAATTATGTTTATTTCTTCAGGCTCAACATTAAAAAACATGTTAATTATACACAAACTACAAATAATTACATAGTTTACATAGTATAAAACAAAGTCCTCTACCGCGTCTGTCTGTCTGTCTGTTCGCGATTAACTCAAAGACTACTGAACGGATGTTCATGCGGTTTTCACCAGTAGTTAGAGTTAATTCATGAGGTAGGTATATAATTTTTAATTATCAGGACAGGACAACGTCCGCGGGGCCCGCTAGTTAATAATAATAGCTTACAGAACTATTTTTATTAAATAAAACAAGCATTTTACTATATTATAGAAAAAGAAAAAAACAAAATTAAATTATGAAACTTACTGGATACAAAACAATAGAGTGTGTAAAAATTGAATGTTAAAAATAATATGCCAATCTAAAGTTTACACGTGTATGAATGATTATTACTGATTAGTTTAAAATGTTGATGATTAATTGCAAGAAAATAGACATGTGTTAATTTATAATACAATCATATCAATCGATTATTGATAAGAGAGATGAGTGGGGAAAATACGTATCATACATTTTAATCTGAAACATGACGTGGCCTTATGTGATAAAAGTACGTGTGTACTGTAGAGTGACAAAAACATTTATACGTATAGCTGCATATAAAAAAATGAGACTAGTTGATTTATATAATCATCATCATATATATTAATACGTGAAGCCTAAACTTTGTATGCCTTTTTAACGGGAATTGGGCGAACGGATGAACGTGAAATTTGGCATAGTTAAAGTTTATATGGAGGAGAAGTGCAGAAAGCTATTTATTTTATATAAAATGCATTAGAAGTACATTAAATTTATTAAAATATTCATTACTCACACTAATGCTTCAATTTTACACAACATACACACACATGTAAATAAAAAAGACATTTTGACATCTGTCAATAAAGGACTTCAAAAAAGGTTGTGAAGGAGGTTGCTATGCTCAATTGTATGTATTATTTTACTCTTACGTTCCAATACCCTTTTTCATTCTACGTTCAACAATGATATTAACCCTAATAAAATTCAAACTTAAAAAAATCAATGAACTATGGTCGAATGTCGACCACTGGGCGCCCACTACTCGTAGTTACTTATTAATATGTGAACGATGGTGATATCTGATATTAAACAAGTTATGTAAATGCCTGAGAATTACCGGGAAAACATGTAAACTTTTTTTGTATCCTTAGAAATTTGTTGGCAGACAATGGCGTCGTGCATGACGTGTGTTTGGCAATTTGCCCTATATTTCACAATTTTACATACATCAAATGCATGCAGCAACGATTACGTTCAAGTTTGACATTTTGTAAAAGTCCAGTGTCCTTTACATACAATGAATATTTTTTATCCTATCTATATACTCACAATATATATTATACAAGAATGGAAAATCTATATTTACTAATTATCTTTTATTTTCTATGACCTGTCATTATTTATTAATATTAAACTTGAATAGATACAAGAAAAAGTTCAAATACCGTAAGATCTTGTTAATATATTTAAAAAACCATGAAGTTACCGTACGCTATTTCGAACTTATGTTCAGTAATTGTTTCGTTGTTACTTTATAATATTATAGACTTTAATAAGCGTTTGAAATTTTGCCTATAATGTTGACTATGGCTACAACATATTTTTTATTCCATTTACTAAGAATTCGCATAGATAGTCGTTCGACTATAATATCGAATCATAATCTTATTTCGATATGAAATGCGATTATTTATGTTAAAGCTAATGAAGTACTTAATTGTTAATAAATTACCGATGATAATTAGATAATGGAAAAATTCTGCACTCTAGGCATCGATGGCAATAACAACTATAATTGATTCGCATAAAATCGCAAGCGTAAAAAGGCAAAATAGGGAGTTTGAAAAAATTGGGATTAATATATGAAAACACAATTTTTCTCTATTCTCGTCGCTTTAGGCTTTTATTTTATAAGCACTCATAGTAATACTAGCTTCTGCTTACGGCTTCGACCTCTTGGAATAGTTACTTTGGGCAAACGCTAACTTTAACTCGCGACTTCGTTTACGTAGAAAGTGAAAATATATTTAAATAATAAGCATGTGAGGCCCGATATTGAAACATTCTTTTGGTGCTCCGCTCTTATTGGCGTGATGATATCTGCAGCTATAGATATACAGTCCCTGGCCAAATTATTAGACGCACCGTTCTTTTTTTTTTACAAAATACATGTTTTCGACGAAGTTTATAAACAGTATTTATGAACTTTTATTCAGGAGATAAATTTGAATTGAAATTTGAATGAATTTATACATGAAAAGAGAAGTGACTAAAGTGGTGATTACAAACAAAACTCAGCTCTTAGAAAAGATTATTCATGTTTGGAATCATCATCCTCAAATGTAGAACACAGTACAGTCTTGTATTGTTAGCATGCCGCACAGAATTAAAGCTCTCATAGCAGCCAAAGGTGGATCAACAAAATATTAACTTTTCATTACATTTTCTTCATTTTTGTCCGAGAGTTAATAAATATTTTTTTTTTACTATAATGCCGATGTTTTATTAGTCTTACAGATACTTACATTATTAATAATATAGTAAATATACATTGTATCACATAAAAACAATACATCTGTACAGTATCACCTGATAATTAATGTTTTATATAAGAGCTTATGGTGCGTCTAATAATATGACCAGGGACTGTAGTCTATATCCTTCTTCGATAAATGAGCTATCTAACACTAAAAGAATTTTTCCAATCGGACCAGTAGTTCCTGAGATTAGCGTATTCAAGCACACAAACTCTTCAGCTTTATAATATTAAGTATAGATAAATTACATTGTTTTATTTTACAGTAGTTATTATTATAAACTGCTGACATTTATTGTAACAGCAACATGATTTTTCGCACGTTGTGATATTATTGGTCAAACATTATCGTCGTAAATAACAATAACGAAAAACGGGTAAATCAACACCAGAATAATGCTGGCTTCAATAACTTGTTACCTATTGCGTGGGAATAATTCATTACGTTATTAGTTGTTGCAATAACGATCACCTCTAATCTCGACTAACTAAGTATTGATTCTTACAAGTGATCTTGCAATCCATTTATACATTGCAAAGCTGGTAAAGTAGTTCTTATCTATTTCTAGAAGGAACTCTATGAAATCATGTATATATACTTATATACTACCAGAGTTTTAGTGAAATGCTATTAAAAATGCTATTATAAATAAATATATTGAACGGACAATTCATATCTACCCAAAAGTGGTCTTATTACATTGTTATATTCGCACGGGATACGAATTATTTAGAAGATTTGGCAACCCTGACCCGTTGTTCTTAGTACGATGGACACGACCAAGAGGATGAAATAGCATAAAATGGGTACAATACCACCATCATTGAGACAACGAGTATACGAGAGGACAATTATGTATTAGAAATACCAGGCGAACTTGGACCCAGTGCCGCATGACCCTCAAAGACAGCTACTTATACAAAAAGCCCGAGTGATCTCGACTGAAGCCATCTCTGACCCACAAACTGTATCTGTAACAACAATCTGTAGAGGAATATAATATAAAAAATCAGTTCTGTGGGTATATAGTAAGTGGGTATATATCATTACATAGTATAAAATAAAGTCTTTTCGCGATAAACTCAAAAACTACTGAACGGATTTTCTTGCGGTTTTCACCAGTGGATAAAGTGATTCATGAGGAAGGTTTTGGTATATAATTTTTTTCAGGGCGGGACAACGTCTGCCGGGCCCGCTAGTTATCTTCTATATAAAAAAATGATAACGGTCTGCCGTTGTGCACGCATCGCTAAAAAATACTTGATAGATGGCGATCATTATTTATGTGTAAATAAAATACATTGTTAAGGTAATAAACGACGCAGACGAAGTCGCGGGTAGAAGTTAGTACCGAATAGATTATGAATTAACCATTCTCATTCTTTCATATTACTAGTTAATATTTTCAATAGGTCTATGACATCTATCTATAAATAACAATCTTTGCAAAGAAATAATTATATAAAACCATTAACAAATAAGTTGATTAAAATAATCAAATTAAGAGAGAGAATTATGATAATGTATTATTATAACCTCGTGGGGTCAACGATCTCTTTTTTAACCTGTTTATAAGTGCGTGCGAAACAAATTGACAATCAATAGACGCTGAACGTGGAGGCTGCTAAGATTGGCACCGTGTCAAATCTGTATCGATTATATCAAGCAAATAAGAGTGTCAAGCCGACGAAGTATAGTGTGATATAGTGAATGACAACCATGTAAATACATAAGAAACTAATGGAGTCTGAAGACAGACAGCTGTACTCACGGTACACACCTTAGTAGGTCATGAACATAAAAACATCATTGAATTGTAAAGTAATAAAACGTTCTGGAAGGCTGAAAATGAGGATTAAGTGTTTATGTGAGAAAATAAATATACATGTAAATAAAGATTTTGGTCATAAGATCAAAAGAACATCAAGATCTTTACAACAGTACCACATACCAGGTCAAACTATAAATAAGAAAAATGTTGGTGACCTCTCACGAAAAAAAGATTTTTTTTCAAAAAATTTCTCAGTTTTTTTTTATACGTTTTTGGAATTATTTAATAACAAATATTTAAAAATTTATTAAGTAATTTCCAAGTTTCAAAACGTTTTCAGCTTTAATCTAAACGAGAGAACTGTTCGACGATGTTGTTTTGTTCACCTCGGTATAGTACACTTGTTCAAATAAAGAAAAAGTAACGAAAATCAAGAACATATTGTACGTATTACAAAACGAATTAACTTTTATATTTAAACCGAGACAAATTCTTAAAACGTGTACTAACGTTGAGACTGGACAGAGCAAATGAAAGTTACAAATTCACTCGTAAAATAAAATAGTCTCCAGTGAATTAATGCATTGTGTACCTATCGTCTTCAAACCGCCATAAATGCGTGACAAATAGGGTTGTCATTAATGTAATATTTTCTATTAGTTGGCACAATATAAATCAGTGTTTTTATAAAAAAATATGAATTAAATCTGAATGAAAAAGTGTCCAACTAGAACACGCAACATCGTGTGATCGACAAAGTATTCGTTCTCTCACTAAATTTATTTCCTAGTTCAAGAACCCTAGTTACATAGAATTTGGCACTAAATTTAGGAACTGGTTACCTATATAGCAGTTGGAGAACAACAAAATTAAATACAAAGACGGAATGTTCTCACTCTTCATGATATCATGAATTAGAGAGATAGATAATATATTTGGAACTCGGTCTTGTAACTTGAATGGATATTGCAAAATCATGACTAGACATCTGATTTATTCAGAGTGTTTGTTTTAATTTGTAAGAATATAGTTATTTCATATTATATATAATATTTCAATGATATCTTATAATATAATATTTATATATATATACATCTGAAGGTTTCTTTTTATATGTAATTTTTACTTTCAAATTTTATAATAAATTAAAAAAATCATACTATTTTGTATGTCTGTATTTAACTCACTAATTTTTATGAATATTTTATAAACGAGAAATATCCATTCGCAATTAATAAGATTTAAAAATTATGAACAATACTTTTAGGGATTTAAATATCATAGGGATAAAAAAACAACAATAATGATTGCATAATAGACATTTGCGAAGAATTTTACAATAATCTAGAGCAAACCCGACTTTAGATGTTCAAAATTATTGCATGTTATTAATAAAGGAAAAAAACAAAATATTCAATTACGAATGAAAATGGAGAATTGAAAAAGTGTCTTCATGCATTGTTATTATGTTATTTATTTAGAGTATGCATTCTTAATAAGTACTTAGTTTATTGTGAACAACCAAAACCCAATCGTATTATAACGACTTTAAAGCCACAATACGTTAACACTTTTATCTTTTAATTCTGAAAGTAAAATGTATTTGCTATCGAAGGTATGACAACCCTGATAGCAAATCGTAGTTTAAAGTTACGTCGAACAATGTTAAAGTGTCGTTCAACTTTTTGAAACTTAAACCATTACTCCGAATGGAACTTTTGCTTTCTAATTTGATTATACTGTGTGATATAAAAATGGAGGGTCCATTTTATACCTGTATTAAATAGTTTCATACTTCTTTTTATTGTCACCTAGATAAATCTAGAATGCGCTTAGGAAATTGATGTGGATTTCTCGCATACCAAATGGGATTTTTTTTTCTTGAAAATCATTTGATTCAGTTGATCAGTTTATTTAAACATGCTGTTTGCATGTAATATTAATTTGGCTGTTTCATCCTTATCCTTACCAGTAATATAATGTGAACGTGAATGTATTTGCTTGTTACGCTTTCACGTCTTATTATGTATATTAGTCAAACTACTGAACCGATTATCATGAAACTTTACATACAACTAGCGGACCCCGCGGACGTTGTCCTGCCTTGATAATAAAAATAAATCCTAAAAGTCAACCGAAGCGCAACCTACCGGGTCCAATCTAAACCATTCTCGGATCCACTGGAACACGCACACGAAATTTCATCAAAATCGGTCCAACCGTTTAGGAGGAGTTCAGTGACATACACACGCACAGAAGAAATTTAATTACATACAATAGGACATACGGTACTACAAGTCTACATTAACGCGAGAAGAATCGTAAGGAATAGCTAGTTATAAATGAAAAAACTCTCTATTTGACCTCATAATTGTTTCCTGATCTCTATCGAACAGTGGGAAAAACTATATAAAATCAATTATTTCTCTGAGGTAATCTAAATAAATATTATTAGCATATTTTAATTTGCTATAAATATTGTTAATAAATATGTTATATCATTGCATAAAATCTTTTCCTCGCTTGGTTATATAACATCATAAATTCAATAATCATTGGTTTGTCTTCGTATGAAATGATATTCAAAATGAAGTGTTTGAAAATGTTTTAAATTTTTGACTCACATGAGGTTTAATCACCTGATATTACCATTCACCATGCAAACGTACGAAATGTCTAAGAATATGTAATAATATAACCACGTCTATATTTTATTATACACTAGCGGGCCCGGCAAACGTTGTCCCGCCCTGATTATAAAAAAATCCTTGACAAATTATATACCAAAACGTTCCTCATGAATCACTTTATCCACTTGTGAATACCGCATGAAAATCCGTTCAGTAGTTTTTGAGTTTATCGCGAACAGACAGACGCGGTAGGGGACTTTGTTTTATACTATGTAATGATACAAATATATATTTACATAATGAACATAATGGAATCACTTACTATATATCAAATCTTTGTAAGTCAGTCAACCTTAAATTACTTACTAGCTGATATTTGATACTGTGTATGAAAGTTACACAAAGAAGGCAAACTGTCACTGTTGACTTATATACCAATTAGTGTAATTTAAAACAATCTATTTGTAATGTTTATTGTAAAGTGTTTTAATAAAAGCTTATTATTATTCTTATGTTACTTGAATACTATTATATTCTCGCTATTTTACCAAATGAAAGGAAAAAATGGCTTATTCCAAAACATCACAAAACAACGAGATACATATAAACTTGTATTTTTTTTAAATAAAGCATTAGATTTAGACAAGGACCGAACTGAACTTACGTTATTTTTAAAGAATATAAAACGTTTTTTTTTGTTTAACATGTACATTATACAAAAACCTTACTTTAGGAAATTATTTCACAAGAAGGAAACATAAATACATTATTACATACATAAAATGAGAGACAGAATGTTTGCGGAAGATAACAAATTACGCATCGGGTTACAACATAATTAAATCAATCCAAACTTATTACCCACAATTAAACAACCGCAAACTATACAAGATACTACGCTTATAAATCAACTGTTCCTAGTTAAACTTCGTTTAATTGATACAAACAGCCAAGCGGAACATCATCTTTAGATATTGAAATAAAAGTGAAAGCTGGAGATGGGCCTCATCCCGACCGAAGAATTAATGAAGATTGACGACGATTCGGAAGTGTAGCGATTGAAACGGCCGCCGATGGTATTATAAAGCAAAGATAATTACTCTCAAGGCAGAGTGAAGGAATTTATTGTAAATTATTCATCATTACGGCTACAGAACATTTCGTAATTAGGTACACTAATAATACAATACTCGTAGAATTTTCTCCTAATGAAACTTAGTATTTTTTTTATATTCTAGAAGTTTTAGCATTTGACAATCGTCTAATATTAAATGACAATGTGATCTAAGATGGTAACTAAGAGGGCGATTGGATCTCAAGTGCAACTGCCGGAACACACTTATATCTGGGCGTTTGGCGACAAATTTTCAACATAAGAGTGGTAGCTAGCCAGGTGGGTTTAGAAAGAAATTTATCACTACGCTATGTTTTCATTACGATATTTTTTTCACGGAGAGCTCCGGCTTATTCGCAAGGATTCGAACCTACGTCGATCAACAAGATGTCCGCATACGCTAACAACAGAGCAACATCACAGCTTCACTTATATTAGATAATAGCTCATTGTCCGCGACCTCGTTCTGTTCCTTTAAAATGTAACGACTCGCGCGCCATCTTTTATACAACGGCTGTACTAAATCAGCGATATTCACGAAGGTTCTCAATATATGAAATTTAATTTTTCTTTTATTTGTCCCTTATGCGTTCCGATACAATTATATAATGTATAGGATTTTATGCTATCTCTTTTACTATAACTCTCCACTAGGCGCCGTTGGAACGTATTAACGTAAGATCATCATGAAAATTGGTATGAGTAGATATAAATGATATAAATAAATAAATGATGTAGATATAAATGCGTTTAGATCTGCGGATACTACTAATATTATAATTCCCATTGTAACACTACGGTTTTTTTTTTCGAAATTATCATATGACTTCATTATTCAAAAGCGTTTTCCACGATTTCGTTTTACCAATAGATATCTCCGTGCACACTTTTATTTCGTTCTAAGTTGCGTATTACATTAGATGCAGCTATCCCGACAATTATTTTTCTATATAAGGAATAAGTGTATAAAAGATGAAACTAAGAACAAATTTATCGAAATTTATCTGGTAGTTTTCGAGTGACACGCACAACGGGTAGCCCTTGTTCACTTTATTTGTATTTTTTTTATGTCATAGGTGGCAAACGAACAGGTGGGTCACCTGCTGTTAAGTGATCACCACCATCCATGGACTAACAACCCCAGAGGAGTCGCAAATGCGTTGCCATCTTTCGGAGGGAAAGGTTAGGGGAGGGAAAGGGAGAGGAGAGAGGAGAGGGGAGGGGAGATGGGTATCCGGCGCTCTCACTGACCGAACGAAACGCAACAATGCAAGCACTGTTACTTCACGTCGGTTTTCTGTGAGTCAGTGGTACTACCCCGGGCGAGCCGACCCACCCATACTGAAACGAATAATAGATTCAGCGTGGCTCTACCACCATTTGAATAGAGAGCGTTTCACGCTAAATCGGAGGGTTTAAAAAATATCTTATTTTAATCCCTCAATTTTGTGATACACTTTAGTACCCCTCAAAACAGCCCTAGTGGTAAATTTAGACATTTTTTACCCATTAAAAACTTATCGTAAGATCAAGCATTTTTTTTACTGATTGATTAGTTAAACATTGAAGAGATTCAAAGTTTTCTTTTCATGCTTTCATTATGATAAACATTCAGAGATATACCTATCATCGTCACAAACACCAACATAAAAAAAAACATTACACAACTTTATTGAGTTCCACAATCAATATTTTCTCTAGGTATTTAAAACTTTCCACTTCACCGACAGCAGCAATCAGAATGTCTTATAAATTTACGCCGCCATAACCGACTAATTATTTTATAAGCGTGTAATATTATCACCAGATCATCGTAATAAATCACAGCGTTATATTTTTCAATACAATAAACACAAGTATTAGTACGCAGCGGTGAAAATATTATCGCCCTTTGAAAATCTCACAATAGATCATTAGTGTAATAAGTAAAGAATTAAACATGAAACTTTCGTATGGGATTTCTTTTTATAATCGAAAGCACAATTTTAAAGAACTATATATGCTCACGGGATCGTCCGTTTTAATGTAGATTTTGAAAATAAAATATAGCTACTGATTCTCGCTGATAATGTAGCTTTGTATATGTGAGAGATTTAAAAAAAATAGATCAAAATGAAACCGCCATAAAACCAATAAAGTCATTAAACCTAAAATAGTTAAATGAACATTAAAAAAAAGAAGAAAAACACTCAATAGTTGCTTACAAATAAGATTTTTAATGTACACAAATACATTACACGAAAAAAGAAAAAGGTGCGGACCATGAGTGTGCAGAATAGAAGAAAAAAATAATTTAAGAAAATTTGTTGTTTTTTTTTTACGTTTATTTATTACGAACAAACCTTCAAAAGTTTTTTCTTTATAATAGTAATAAACTTTTATAGAATATGGCTGCCAATTTCATAACCGTAGAAATACAATTATTCGCTAATATAATGTTTATTTAATTAATACATACTTTGAATTTTCTAGACACTAAAAGACATAACCCACACTAATGTTATAAAGTTATTATTGCTGTATACCTATTTGTTACCGTTTCACAACTAAATATCTGACCAGATTGCAATGAAATTTAGTACGGAAGTATTCTGAGACCTGGAGAACGACATTACCTATCACCTACGACTACCTACTTTTTCTCGAATTTAATATATCGCAAAACGCGCAGAAGATATCGCGAGAAAAAGCTAATAATATATTTCCTTATATGAAAAATACAATCTTTCCTTCTATCTTCTAATCTTTTTATCAACTGAACATCAATCTATCAATTTTGTCAATATTTTTCAAGATCTACCTACTGTCTCTTGTCTTACTCACTTTTTTATATAGGGATTTTAAACCATATATTTTCACTGTTCCATATGATTTTCCAAATATTTTCTTTCACACAAACATTGTCCTGACAATTACAAACACAATAAAAGAAGAAATAGCCAAACATGAACAGCGTTTCGAAAATGATGCGTTTACATATACATGGCGACTCATTTTTATCTATTGACATTGTAACTGTCAATTTAATAATTGTATTGTTTTGTGAACTGTTAATATTATAGAAATACCACAGACTACAATAATGTAATGGTACTTTTAACCCCACAATTGACATCGATGACCTACGAACGAACGGACGTACGATACTGAGTTAGAATATCAAGCAGGTCATCACATCTATGAAATATATACGAGTACATAGGGCACACGTTTAATAATTTATTTGACCAATCAGTAACAAGATAGTAAACAAAATTTATACGATAGTTATTTTAGGTACCATTAACTCGTTTTATATGGTATCGAATCCGGAGTTTCTGTGATAATAAACGTGCTAGTTCCCCCGATAGGCGACGCGATTTCAGCTGTCACAGTATCTCGTTTAGTCATCGTAATATATTATATCGTAAATGCTAATAATTGTTGTGTCTGTGATCCGTCGATCACAATATAGCATGTTTTCATCTTTAATCACACTCGTTGAATGATCATCACACTTGACCAGCGAAAGTTAACGAGAGATTTATCGAGATACAGTGATAACAACTTTTCTTTTACGTTTAACTACGTTAAAATTATCATATAAGCGCTAATTTATTACTGATAATTAGGCATAATACAGGAAATCATAAGCACATACGACAATGAACAATACTTCTCAATAAAGTATTAATAAACCTGCTAAAAAAAGTATTACTAAAATTGGTAACACTATCGGCTGACGGTTAAGGAAAACATCGTGAGGAAACCTGAACCTGAGAAATATTCTTGTAGTACTACTGTATGCGGGAAAAATATAGAACTATGGATTTCTCAGAGTTTGAAATCGCCAATATGTCGTGGGCTGGCGTGGTGATTACGCCCATACCTTCCTTCGGGAGGAGGCCTATGGCCCTGTAGTGGGTCTCTTACATGCTGATTTATTAAACCTGCCTAATTGACTGAACCACGCGTCAATTTACACTAATATTACAAAGAGAAAACATTTAATTTTTCATTTGTAATGGAAAACAAAATGCAACGATTTTTAAAATTCCTTCTCCTATGAAAAGCTACGTGACCACCGAATAACGTGGGCTGTATATTATTTTCAAGATCAACATTAAAACGTGCTAAGCCACAAACAAAAGTTAGTTTTGTAATTAAATTGAAGTACACGCCTTTTTTTTTAACGTGGGGAAATACCTTATGGATACGCCACCCTCCTGGGGCTCTCCCCCAGGTGGGTTATGTCCAACTCGCACAGACTAAAACCCCACGGTGTACCGACAGACCGTTTTGTGGAGAGCGGCAAGGGATCGTTCAAGCTAATCAACCTTGTAGAGCCGCCTCCACGGTCCGCCCGGCAGAAGGTGACCGCTGGGCTCCTACCTATAGAGGGACAGACCGGGTATACACCGGCTGCCCCCCCTCGTCCGCCGAACCTGTGCAATGAGGAGATGGGCCCCCTTTGGAACCATGGACTTTGAGGGTCTACCTCGCGGGCCCTCTCCGCCTCCTCCTTCTGCGAGATGACCTCCTCGCAGAAGGACACCTACCAGAAAAGGGCAGAAAGTGTCATATCTCATATTATCTGATAGCCATATAATATGACACTATCGTCGATAAGAAGTCAAGTTAATGAAAGATTCCGAGAGTATTACTAAACAATTTTTTATCGAATTGAAAAAAAAAATACGTAGGTCTGGTGGGGCCTTACAACTTCACAGGACGTTTTAGGGCAAGCCAGCGGAATTGAAGCAAGTTCAAGGGCGTCATAGCGGCTAAACCTCGACTTGGGCCGCTGCTTTAAATAATAAACTAAGGGTTAACATTGCTGCAATAGTTAAAAATAACTAAAAATATAACTCTTTTAAAGCCTTTTATTTTTTGTTATTAAATATTTCTATATCCCAATAAAGGTCTTTTACATGTATCTTCTAAAATTCGTTTATAACTCTACAATAATATTACAAGTTTAATTCATCGGGCGGGTACGCTTCTCCACAGATTCACAGTAGCAACCATCCCGGCAAGAACGAAGAAGTTTGAAAATTCTTATCTTTGTCGCACTGTGAAGATGTGAAATAACCTCCAAGCCAGTGTTTTCCCTTACTCTAATGACACGTGGTCCTTCAAACGAGGCGCGAAGAGGCACATGTGCAGGTCGGCATAATAGCGACGACTGCCGTTGTTATTTAGCACCGACGGTCGCCGTTAGTTATGGAACCAGTATAAAAAAGAAATAAAAAAATCCCTTACATATACTATACCATACACTTTGTAATTACGAAGTACGAGTAACGTTCCTATAAATAAATGACTTTATAAATAATAAACTGAAATGAATATTGAGCATACATTGTTGAATCTGCATTGTAATCTGTGAACATTTTATATGTATGATATACTTAATTTATTAACAACTTGAATTGAAACATATTACCTACAATTAATCACAAAAAAAAACATCTGAAGACATTAATTACTTATACACTGATCAGATTAAGGTAACCGAGTGCGCTTTTATATATTTTCATTTCAATGTTAGTTTACGTAA
This sequence comes from Antheraea pernyi, assembly GCA_015888305.1. NCBI lineage: Eukaryota > Metazoa > Arthropoda > Insecta > Lepidoptera > Saturniidae > Antheraea > Antheraea pernyi. The sequence continues at coordinate 236,519 of MU159123.1, read as the reverse complement.
TTTTATTATTATGTCAGTCTACAGCTGTCACATCTGTACTCTGTAAAATAGTTTCAACAATAATTCGTATATTTTATGACCTACCAATATAATATATTGGGCCATATAATAACCGAATTAATGTTTGATTTCTTTTCCAGTAGGATGTAGATGTGACAGTTGAAGATAAATGTAATAATAAATCTCCACATATAAAAATGAATCATTATCAAAGTATATGTATGTATGTGATAGAATGTAGGATAATTTTCTAATAAAAAATTTAATCTCATTTTCCAATAAATACACTAAGTTTATATACAAGAATTAATAGAATTACTCCATTAAAGCTCGTAAAAGCAGGATATTAATATAAGTTATATTGTTATTTAATAGGACATAGATAATGTATCTAAAATTATGAATATTATTTAGGAGCATTTGTCACGAAAATGTGTAGGCGGGGGAGAAAGCAACATTTCTCTAGGTCTCTACTTAACCAGTAAAAGCGGCATCGCGAATCATTTATAACGATTCCACTGTTTAAAAGCGACCTCTATTTGTTACGGACCACCTGTGATACGTTCGAAATTGCAACGGCAATCCTTAAGTATTGGAAATGAATTAAAAATATTTCAATAAGTAATTAAAGTATTCGTTATAAGAAAGGTGTTACATTTATAAAACTTGAAAGAGAATTATTAATTTAGAGAAATAAATAAACTTACATTTAATACATATGTATATATTTTTATTAAATAATCATATATAGAATTAAATTTTCTTGATTATGTAAGATCTACATGGAATGTGGGCCATAGTATTAATAAATTATGTAAAAGTTGAGACCAGTTCGTTAACCCCTCCAGATCCAGATCTCAAAATGGCTGATCATGTTTTTAAATATGTAGCCAGTTTTTTAAAGTTATAAGCTTACATTATATATCTTGATATAACTAAAGTTTTTCAAATTAAAACTTTTAATAATGCCAACAATTTATTGCTAAGTGTATTGTAAGGTCTGCATTCGTTTGTATAGTCCAGGAATTAAATTAACACGGTAGACTGTATAGACTTATTGGCATTACGATTTCTTGTATAACACATTTTTTAACAATTATATGGGCGCATTTTAATATAAAATTTGGAGACCGCGTCGTTCGACGTAGGTTCAAATCCTTGTGAATGAACCGGAGCTTTATTTTATACCCATAGGTGTCTCCCGGCAGCTGTATTTGAGAGCCAGTTCATTCTCTAGTTTTACCTTATTTACCCTCAAATCCTAAAACCTACAGAGAATTAAAAAACAAAATACGCATAACAGAAAATGATTAAATTACATTTCGAACGTTCCAAATATCTCAAGAACAACGTTATTTCATACAAGTTGTGTTTGTGTTTTCGGGCTGGTAATGCGGAACTGACCTATTCCTCAAGAACAGATTTTTTGTGGATACAATATACCCTCATGACATCCCGTATGCAAGATTTCATGATGTCATTACAAACTCACATTCGCATTTATAACATTAGTTAGGAAATTAATCTATACTAATATATAAAGTTGACGAGTTTGTTTCTTTGTTTGTATGGTTGAACGCGCTAATCTCTAGAACTTCAAGTCCAATTTGAAAAATTCTTTCAGCGCTAGATAGCTCATTTATCGAGGAAGTCTATAGGCTATATATCATCAAGCTAAGACCAATAGGAGCGGAGCACCAATAAGGAATGTTCTAAAATCGGGGTGTTTATTCCATGCGAACAAATTCGCGGGCAGAAGCTAGTATAATAGTATACTGATAAACCCATTATTTCGAAGTGTAAGGGGTGTCGAATAACATCTAAGACTTGAGACACCCAAGCCAATCTCACCTGCACGTGGTGCACCCTGCTGAATACCGAACGAGGCAATGGCGAAAGCGGGGTGGTAGAGTTTTACAGGCTGACTGGGTCGCAACCACCATGTATATAGCGAAAAAGCACGTCATAGTGATTCGCTTCTGCGGGTCGCGTTTCGGGATCGGCCTGTGCATATCAAGCTTTTCGCAGGCCGGCATGACAGCGGCGACCGGCGAAGGATAATGTGTCACTCGGTGGTCGCCATTGTTTTTGGATTGCACTGTGCTTACCATCAGGCAAAGTGCAGTCATTTTGCCGTGCTACGATAAAGAAAAAGTAACGTATAGTGTAAACAAAATCATATTTAAAACATTATAACGAAAAACCATAACCATAAAAATTAATGATTACACATAGAAATAGTAAACATTATTATCCACTATAACCAGTAGTTAAGTATATCTCTCTCACTATGTTAATCTTAAAATGATACGTTTTGAGGAAAATTGATTTGCGTTTATTGAGAAAATGACCAGCAGGCAGTGTTAGTTGGAGAGATTTATTATCGTAAACATGTTCGTTTCACTTTCGGAATCGTGTTCGATACGAGAAACGCAAACAAGTGGTAGACAGACGGCACTGTTAAAAGAGTAAGCAACTGTGTAGAAGGTACCTTTTAGTTACACATACGTACATATCTGAAAATTTTAGCTTCCAAAGCCCTAGGTTTCGTCTTAAGATTATCGTCGGAATTTAAATGCATTAAGACTCTGAAGATATTGTATTGCGCCTTTGTTCGTAGTCACTTAGAATATGCTTCTCAAGTTTGGAACCCTAACTATAATATATACATCACACGTATTGAACGAATTCAAAAACGCTTCCTTCGATATTTGCAATTTAGAACTTCTTATTACTTTACCGATTATATAGAACGATGTAAACATTTCCACTTTTTGCCACTCTACGAGCGACGTAAAATAGCCGATTTAATTTATTTAAGTAATATAGCCAATGGAATTATAGACTGTCCAGAATTATTATCTAGAGTTCAGTTATGTGTCCCTACAAATACATTAAGAAAACCGAAGCTATTACATGTGCCACTTGTCAGAACGACATATCGCCAAAATGCCTTTCTGATCCGAGCATGTAAATATTTTAATTCATTAGATAATAGCCTAGATTTATTCGCAGATAGTGTATCATGCCTTAGAAAATGTTTCTCTAGAGATTTTTTTACATAATATCAACTTTGTGCGTGTAATCATGTTATTATTTGTACATCTATATTGGTAGCTGTCTTTTCTTTCTTTATTTATAGTTTTTATAAGTGGAAATTTGTAATTAGCCTTAGTATATTATTTAAAAAAAAAAAAAAAAAAAAAAAAAAATTACATTCATCGGAAAGTCGGTAAATTGGCAACTGCTTACTATAAATTTTAGATACGATATCTCAACTAAGTATAGTCATATGGAAGTGTTAGATAAGATTTAATAGAAACATTAGAACTATAATACAATAATAAAATGTACATCATAAATCATAATATTATTTAATTCGAAAGTCAAAGTGACTACATGAATAATAAACGAACATGAAATTAATTGGTAATGACTTAATAAATTATATACAATAATACATAGATGCATATAAAGTTTCCTATTGCATAATGAAATAAGCAGCAACAATCATTATAAGACTATATACCATTCATCAAGTCCATGAACTGATCAAATAACAATCATGTTACATTATCCATTACGTGTTGTAAACCATTAATAACTAGCCCCCACTAATGGTAGGTATCAAGTGCCGTTAAGATACAGGAAAAAGTTACACTCAAGTTGCATTTTATTTAAAAAAAGACTATTACGTAAAGCAAATATGTTGAAAGTTACTGACAGCTGTGAATAAAATCAGCTAAGAATCAATCCAAATTTTTTCAACATACAAATTTATTTCCGTTACATAGCCACTGAATTAGAAACGTATGAAGATAAAAATCTTGTACATAAATTTAAGTTCAATTTTAACTAAGTCTATTTTTATTTCCTGTGTATTTGTAAGTGTGTTATAAACTATACTAACATTATAAAGCTGGAGGATTTGTTTGTTTTTTGGAACGCGCTAATCTCAGGAACTACTGGTCCGATTTGAAATTCTCACAGTGCTAGATAGCTCATTTATCACACTAAAACCAATAGGAGCGGAGCACCAATGAAGAATGTTTTAAAATCTTTTTTTTCTTTTGAGAGCTTCCGCTGCCTGTTCGCTTTAGTCCAAAGTAACTACTCCACGCGGACGTAGTCGCGGGCAAAAACTAGTAAATTTATATTTGGTTTTCCAGCAATTGTGTAATGCATTAAGATAAAGTATATGCAATTGTATGGGAAAAGCCTACGGAGAATTTTTCTCACGGTATTCTTAATAATAAAACGTAAACAACCTGAGGAATTCTTAAAATTAGGTAATAAAAACCATTTTTTCAGTAGCCTGAATAATGTGTAAACATAATGAAGACGGTAAAAAATATATAGATTTTTATCATATATTGAAATAAAAAAAAACCTATAGGAAAAGCGAAAATGTCACTTCTATCGAACTTAGTAGTCTGCATTCCTGGAACTGCAGATTTACAAAATCGTTCGCTTTCCCCGAGACAATCGTAAATAACGAATTCATTTCGAATAATAAAATAGTACCGTTGGTTTATGGTAACGCGGTGGGGATTTGATTTTCATTGGATATACATGTAATTGAAATGAGCCACTGAAATGTGATCGTCCTAGATACATAGTGAAAATGGTTATTTTACGATGCCCACGGTAAATCATTCGTTCAAATAGAATATCTAGGAATTTAAGTGATATGATAATAAAATAAAACTTAAATCAACCGTTATTACCTGGACACTAGGGAAATCTATTTTTACACGAACAGGGTCTCTCCGAATGTTAGTAACTGAACCCCTATTAACAGATGTTTTTCATAAGTTTTTAAATAGATTAGTATTATTCTCCACATTAATATATTGTATTATAAATTACACATACAGAGATCTAGATAAGACAACAAAAAACTTTCTCGCAAGAGTTATTACGTGGGTGCGGTAGCGTGCTATGACCAGTTTGATTAAAACATTAATTAAAACCATGTGTTGTAAGTACTAGAAAGTGAAAATAGTGCAAGGGGACGAACTCACTACGTCGCTCTTGTTTGTGAGCAGTTCCCTCGTAATCCTCACTTTCATTCAGAGATAAAAAGTATATTATTATTGACCGAAAAAGCCCTTTTAACAAACAAATTAAATTTCCAAGGAACTCTACTAAACTAACGACATTTTATACAGGTTCTGTAAGCTTTTAGTATAACGAAATATAAATAATGTTCCAGTACGCTATAAATACAGGGTATATTGCACCTTAGATATGGTAATAGTCAAGTAAACCTGTAAACTACGATAGTAACGTTTATCTTCGAAGGAGCAAAGAGTGTTTGGTCGTTATATCGACAACAACAAATTAATGGACGCAAAAAGTGGCATCGGGTTCGCACAACATTTAATCTATCACTTTCCCTGTATCAGAACGCAGCCAGAACGCGACGGATAATCTATTGACAGACCATTACTAACTATTCTCGAACCTCAATTAAGCGTGTGATAAGCAACATTATTCGGAATCTCGAATTAGAGCTTATAAATCTAGATAATGGCGATTAACATAATTTTGTCCTAACAGCTAGTAAAACTGCTTTGTGTATAATTTATTAGCCTATTCACCGAGACTTTATCTGCCTTTAAATCATAACTAATATCATAAATATGAATGTGAGTTTGATTGTTACGTTTTCACGCCGTAACTAATCATCATGAAATAGGACATATTCATCAAGAAAAAATTGTTTCTGATTAATATTTCAAGACTAAAATTAATACGAGCGAAGTCGCGGACAAAAGCTAATAATAATAATAAAACTTAATAACAATATAACACAACACTGGTAGGTGGTAGAGCAACGCTGAAGCTATTAATGGTTTCAGCATGAATGAGTCGGCTCGCCTGGGGTACCACTCGACCCACAAATAACCGACGAAAAGTAACAGTGCTTGCATTGTTGCGTTTCGTTCGGTTAGTAAGAGCGCCGGAAGCCTACCTCCCCTACCCTCCTCTCCTCCACCTTCCCCCAAACACGGGTTGGCAACGCAATTGCAATTCCCCTGGTGTTGAATGTGTCTATGGACGGTGGTGATCACTTAACATCAGGTGACCGACCTGTTCGTTTGCCTCCTATGATATAAAAAAATTCAACCTAGCGGTGAGTCAAAGTAATCGGAAAAGCGTTAAAACATGAAATAACGTCCAAAATTCCATGAAATAACACTTAAGTGTGCCAACTTTGACGCGGAAACGGTGACTTTAACCTTCCTATACCCGTGCGTCAGTCTAACGGACCGATCTGCGACGTGTATGGGTACATTTAATGTATGCACGAACGTTGACGCTATACTCAGTTTAAGTAGGTCATGAACCATGCAGCTACTTAGAAGTACAAATCGCCAGCGTTTTGTATAAAAAAGAACGAGTCCGTCGTATGTCGTCGGTCTCGCAGACCAACGAGCGGGTATAGGATGGTTAAAAGATTGCAGACAGTTATATAGGTATATTCAGTATTGTTTGAAGAAAAAATATGAATTCAATATAGCTATAATTAAAATTGATATAACCATTATTAATTAATAAAAACCATGATGTATAGGAAATTATTATAAATTAGATAAACATTCATATGATATGTGGTCTTTCCAGCGTAACGCGAAGAAACATTTACACAGGCCGGCATGACAGTGGCGCCCAGCGACGTATAGTTTGTATCTCGGTGGTCGCCGTTATTTTTGAATTGTATTGTGTTTACCATCAGGCATAGGGCAGTAACTTTGCCATGCGATAATAAAAAAAAAATATTTAAACATTTTAGTAATACTTTAACTGAAATCCTAAGTAATATTATAAATTAATTAATTATTCTGATCGGGGCTTCGCAAACTATCCCAAGGTACCTTTGTTCTGGATGAATATCCACCGTAGTGACTAGTAATAGTTGATAAGAATTGCAATTTACTACTTTACTTACGTTAGTGTAAATTTACCTTATCCTTTGCGAACAGTATATTTTTTTTTGATGAATACCCTTATACCCTTTGATCCACCTGGCAACGTGTGTGTAACAACATTTCGTGGTTATTGGTTGAGTAGTTATAACGTGAAATCGCAACTAACATACTCGCATTCCCATTTATAATATTAGTAAGGATAACGATGTTATATATTATAAATATATTTTAGTATATACTTATAAATGAAAATAGAAAATTGAGCCATTACTTCAGTTGTTTCTATTTATCTATGCATCTGAAATATGTTAAATCTCAAAGGAGAAAATCATGTTACATAAACTCTATACCAATAACATGAACAATAAAAACAAGCGATTATCGTCTTAGCTCGAGGCTTCTTGTAATAAAGCCTTCAGTACATTAACTTTCAACCATAGACATGAATAACTGCCATCTCTATTATTTATTACGGGGGGTCCTTATCACGTAATCTTTTGTTGAGTAACATCAAATTAATCTATCATATACTACTATTTTGAATTGATATGTCAATGTATTTTACAAATAGCAATTCATCGTTCTTCATTACTCTCTATATTAATTTACTTTTTGTTTATATCACTGAAGCTTACTAAGGTATAATTTACTATTCTTTGCTTTACGATCATTAGTTTATGCAAATATCCATACATTATTACATATGAAAGATACATCATAATTGAACAATACAAAGAGCATTAAGATAAGATAAATTTATTTATAAAGATCATCAATTTTATACAGTTTTATATCTAAATGTAAACATAAAATTATTTTAACTTAATATTATAAATACGACAGCGAGTTTGTTTCTTACGCCATTTTTTATATAGGGAAATCCCTACGGATATCCACCGTAGCCGGGCAGCTGAGGCTGGGTTATTTCCGACTCGCACGACCTAAAACCTCAGGGTGCCTTCTCACACGTACTGGCCGGGGAACAGAAGCTGCCGACTGGCAGTGCATCTGCTACCCGGCAGGTGTCGGCCCATCATCAGGGGCCTCTTCGTGATCTGAGGGGTCAGAATGGTAGGCTCCATCCGTTGTATGTTAAGCCTTACTTAACCGAAATATTATGAAATGAAATTCTGCATACATGTTGTCAGTGCTACAGAAACTGAGATAACGTACCTTTCATCCAGAAAAAAAAATACGATTCCCGAGGGATAAATTAAATTTATATTAACGCGATCGAAGCCGCGTGCAAAACCTAGTACCTAATAATTATTGCTGGGACTTATTATACAATATAGAAATTATTACCTAATCATAACATAACATAATATATAATATAAACATGGATATATAGGAATATATAATATGAACATAATAATATAACATAAACATGGACGGCATTAAATTTAATGTAATTTATTAGAAAAAGTAACAACAACGCAATAGAAACAAACTTACTGAATACTAGCAATAATAATCGTTGACATCCGTATCAAAGTATACTAAGATGCTTGTATATGAATGTGTATGTGGTGTATTTATATGTCTAAGTGTGTATATGTGCATAAGGATTAATTTACTATGTTCTATGATTTATTAAAACAGTGCAACAAATAACGCATAATTTTTCTTGACATAGACAACTCTATGAAAATATAATGAAATACTTTGAAAAGCTGAATTAATTGAATTACCAACGTAAGTAACAAACTACCATATTGTTTTAAATTAGCAAAAACACGCAACATAATAAATAATAGCGTAGATTGTGAATACCACAATTCGCAATCAAAAATAGAGAAGCATTTTCAAATAAACATTATTTGATTTCAATCAAATTAGCCGATAATAAGTAAACAAATAATTAAAAATACATAGATCTTTATTTTTATATTATCTCTAAATATAATACCGTATTATATGTTGTAGGTATATAAGATTTTACATTGTTGTTTTTATAATCTATTTAGTTTTTCACACATGGCAAACCCCTTTTTAGATGCACTGAGCTCGATTGTGTCACTTCGTTATATAAGTTATGAGACGTGAAACGATTTGTTCTACGGCCATAATAGAATTTTCTGCGCTATTATAATTACTGCAAATTTAAATTCAAGAAATAGCGATGAAAACAACAGTAGTTAATAGTAAAATGTCATATTTACTGCTCAGATTTTATGACTGATAACGCAGTCTAGAAATTTCCTAACTTACTAATTTTGGTAAAATAAATGACGCCATGTGTCATTAAATTGTTCAATACCGAAATGTTTCTCGAAGAAAGCTCGAAAGCAAATAACGAAACAATAGTAGGGCCGTCACCTGGCCAGACAGTTGAATGACCGATTGCAACAACCTCCCAGCGTTACCTTTTACAATGTACGGAAAGACAACAGCCAGCCTTCGGGTACTTTCGAACTAGCCACCGGACAGACGTGATATTTGCGACAGAAACTGGATGAAGAAACACTGGCTCGAGTGTTCCGGGATGATAGATACGAACGATGTAAGAGGAAAAGGTTAACCTTATATACTCTCGCTTAGTGTTCCATAAAAGGGTATAGCAAGTATCAGGTCAGGTGCTGAGAATTCACGAGTGAACTCTGCGACGTTGTTGTTTAGCCAATAAGATTCTCTAAACGATATGTTATCTATTTTCGCTTTCAGAAAAAAATTAATACCAAATGTCCGGCTGAATAGCGACCACTATACGCTAGATGTAATGCTCGCCAGGATGGTATGTGTAAGCGAATCGCGTCCCGGGATTTATATATGTAATATTGGTTGGTTGGTTGGTTGCGACCAGCATGGATAGATACGGTAAATAAGCTAGTCACAATGACTCATTTTGTTGTGTTTCAAGATCTGCCGATGTATATTAATTAATCAAGTAGTTGACAGTCATGATAGCGACTACCGGCGATGTATGAGCGACCTCTCATTGGTTGCTATTATTTTTTGATTGTACCAAACATCAGGCTTCAAATCTATGATGTTTTGGTTGTCTTACCGTGCTACTACAAATAATAATAATAATTCTCTATGTATTGTGTATACTGTATATGAATTGTGTACACTTTTTAACATTTAAAACCCACAAATATTTTAAGTTTCATAAATAAAAAATAATATATACGCAATAAATAAAACTACCACCATTTCCCGTTCAATAACTACTATTGACGCCCGTTTCATATTATCTGTTATATAAATACTAGGAATACATAAAATTATTGCATCGGAATCGTGGGAAACGGCACGGCGATTTCTATCGAACGACCAAGAATATCGATCCGCTGTGCTTGCACAAAGAACGTATCTACCATGGAACAGATTTTTTTTTCCTCAAACAAAAACCGAAAGTGTAAAAAATAAAATGAAAGGGAAAATTAAATCTATGTTGAACTAACAATACGATGAATTTTAAAGAATCAATTACATTATTATCACAACGTGAATAATTAATTCCTTCTTATATTATTTTATCTGTACCGCCTAGTGTAAAGAATTTCTGTTTGATTTTTTAATCATCGATATTCAAGTAAACGTTGAAGTTTCTTTAAGTTTTACAAGCACACTCAATTTCGCCTGATGGTAAGTGAAGATGAGGCCGACGATTTATCACGTTTACCTCTTAGATGTATATTCACTCATCTCTCGAACACTTCCAACTTCCAATGACGAGAAGACAGACGTCGGGAATTAATTCTACTAAAGATGCATCCTACACGCTTTAATTGATCTTTATGTCAGAAAAACAACCTCTACGTAATATAATTAGTTAATTTGTCGAAAAAACGGTTAGTACCTAGACAAGAAATATATACTAACAATACATTATTTATCTTCAATGTAAAATAAATAGGAGCAAGAATTTAAGATTAATTATTCATGATCATCGTAAACAAGTACCTAACCTCGTGTGTATTGCCAAACGTGTAGTCTGGAGGAGTGGCGCGGAGCCGACGTCGTCCCGTCTAGTTGCACTATTATAACATATGGTGATGTATTCTAGTTTTGACGCAAATTGCCCAACTGGTATATCCAACTAACTAACATGTTCATAAAGTGGGCGTCGACAAGTATAACATACAAATGCTTACAACAAAAACGGATTACGTGTATATTTTATTACTAACTAACTGTACATTCCGGCTTCACATAGGTGTACTAATGAAGAAAATTAAGCCAATTTTTCCCTGTACAGTATGACTATGTAATTAAATAAAATGTAAATTGTAAAAGTGAACATCAATCTGTGAATATTTTTTAAAGGTCTTCCTACTATTTTTGTTACATTTATTCATAGTTTTTTTTAACACAAGTTTATCATTTTCCAATTATTTTTGAAGTTATACTTTTTTTGGGGCCTTAGGGAAAAATGATGAGAGTAAATTTTTACGATGCGCGCGCACACCGTCACGAAAAACCGACACCCTGAAGTTAGCTATAGTCAACATTTTGTTTCTTTGTATTAAAACTTTCAATGTATTAAATACCTTTTTCTATTGTTAGTGTCGTTTTATCTACAAGCATAGAATAAGGCGAAAGATAAAATTTTTGAAAAGATTTTTATCTTGTTACGCCAAAGAAGTATAACTTCTAACATAAGTACACCCACACTTTTTTTTTTAAACGTTTTCTTCCATTCAAACTTTGCCCTGACCATTACCTACATACACCAGCTATACTCAACCTGCGGCCCGCCGGGTCTTTGTAGTTGGCCCACCCGATTATACTTTATATTCAATTATTTTAAATTCGTGCCCATCAGAAAAACTACGATCACGCTGAATAAATTACATATATCCCACCCAGATAACCTGACCGCAATGCGTTCCTTATGATGCAAGGGTTGTGCCAAGTTTGTTTTATTGGACAACCATTTTTCACTACATTAATACATTGTTAATTTGAAATTACGTTTTTTTTATTTAATACCCAAATATTCGAAGTTTGCGGCCCGCAACAACTTGAGGGAAACGTGTTTGTAGCCCCTTTAAAAAAAGGTTGAGTACCACTGACGTACACAATAAAAAGAGAATTTGCCAAATAGGTGGAACCGTTCTCAAATGATGAACTTACATACATTCGGTAATTGATTTTTATTTATATAGATAACCAACGATTTAGTGTTTTTTGTTTATTTATAACGTCTAGAGAAGTGTCACGCTTAACAAAGAAAACTGGCAAACTAAATGTGAAGGCATTATCACTACAGTTCGTTGACACACTCCGGTAAATCTGGACTTGTATTTGTTTATTAAAAAATTACTCGGAAAACGTTACGCAAATATGTAGTGTATTAACAATTAATATCAATTAAAAAGTAAACTATAGCTTGATGAATATTATCATTGACTCATTTTAATTACGTAAACACTAAAGTTTACAGTTTTTAACAAATAATATAAATATAAACACGACTCATTTGATAATTTCAGAAAAATCTTAACTGCGAATACGGCAGAAATTTTACTGCAGTAGGTATGCCTCTCATCTTACTCGCTCCTCTGGTTATAAATATTCGCGCGATTTTTCGCTTACAATGTAAATATAGCGCCGTGTGCAAAATACATTATAATATTCTTAATAATAAAGTTTTATATCGACCTGCTCTATCTATATCTATCAAACCCATTTACAGTAGAATGTTAACAATCAAATAAATTACCATAGATTTACAGCGGAATATGGTGAAAGTAGAATAACATATACTGGCATAAAAGCAGAGTTGTAAAATAAACCGATAATTGGTATAGGATTTCCATGAATTTATATCAGCAAATTAATTTCATTTTGAATTATAATATTATTAATATATTAGAATTTATGGCGTGACAATAAAATCGTTTGTATGTTGAGAATCAATATAATCTAAACTCGTTCATTTAATTTTTGCAATTGAATCGATCACTTACAATCATTGACATATAAAAACTCAAGACACACAGTCTCGAATAAAAGTAGCGCTCAAAACCGTCCCACAAAAACTCCCCAATATACATACGTGGTTACAGTTATGCGATTAACTTATGTTTTTGCAAATTCGATCTCACCCGAATGATTTAAAGTCGTTTTTACAAGGACGAAAGCGACGCGAAAATATCTGAAATGACTGCATAATCCAAAATTATGCACTCATTTTTGTGTGCCGGCCGTGATACGGTAAGTGTGCATCTTGCGTTTTTGTATACCAATGCTTACAATTTATTAATTCAGTAATCGACTTTTTAAGACGCCCAGAAAATATTTTAAAAAATCCACAAAATTACCCTATATTAAACCGGCACCTCTTAATTTTAATTTGTCTCATCGTGATTTTACATTTCCCATCTGAGTAAATGGGTGTTCTCTATTTCAACTTTTATAATTTTGTAATCTCTGAACGGTTTATCCGGCCCATAAGGCATATTATTGTAGAAAATAAAACGTTCTACAAAAAATGTCTACAGTAATATTTTGATACATCTACTCCTTTAGAAGTTAATCAACTTCGTTTAACAATAACTGAAATTTCTCGGTCAAACCTTATATTTTTCAGATAGAATTTTACAATAATAATATAACCTACAATGAAGAAGTCATCAATTGCAATTTAACTTCAACTTCAACAATGGCGTCTCGTAGATAAGAATTCTGCCAAAATGTAAGATTATTCATTATGACACTGACATGTGACAAGTTTATTTAAAATTGATTGTAAAATTTGCACCGAGCAGACTGACAAGAACATAATAATAGCCCGTTAATAAAAAAACAAAGCAATAGAATCATTTTCACTTACACTATTAAAGTTCTCAAAGTGACTTATTATTTAAAATGCAACATCGCAGGTAAATAATTTAATCATGCATTCATTCGACAATCGGTATCTCTATAAGCTTCTAATTTGCTATAAACTTCTAATTTGTTACAAATGTGCATACAAATAAGAAAACAAATCTAACCATACATTGATTATATCATTGCATATAAACTGCAGTAACCACAAAGCAATTAAAATTAGAAGATATCTCACAATAGAATTACGTATTCGCGAACGAGACGGTTTACAATGTTTATTTACAGTATGAAATAAAAGTCGTGGCATTTACACATTTAAAGGTTACATCCGAGTAAAACAATAGCGCAATCGAACATCGGAATCAATCACGGAAGTTTAAATAGTTTCTAATAAAATAAATTGTTCAGTACAGACAACAGACGGGTGTGGGTACATTGAGCTATCTTTAGATACACTTTCGTTTTCTATCAACGAACGGCCACGAACGGCTTCTCACAAAAAGTTACGGTTTAACGTTATTTTTTCCGATACACAGAATAAAATTGACACTACTTACGTCACTACCGAAGTCTATTGTGTAATTTTATTCTTGTTTACAAATCTATACTAATATTATAAGAGGTAAAGTTTGTGAGTTTATGACGTTGTAAGGGGTAATCTCAGGAACTACTGGTCCGATTTGGAAAATTCTTTCAGTGTTATATAGCTCATTTTTCAGGGAAGGTTATAGGTTATATCATCACTCTAAGACCTATAGGAGCGGAGCAGCAATGAAGAATGTTGCAAAATCAGGGTATTTTTACCCTTTTCAGAACTTCCGCTGCGTTTTAGCGCAAAATAACCATTCCACGCGTACGAAGTCTCTGGCAGAAGCTATTAACTAATTATATTATCTATACTAATATCATAAAGTGGTAAAGTTTGTGAGGCTGTAGGGGGTAATATCTGGGGAGTTGGAGAAACAATGGTAAAACGTTTCTTACGAACGCTGCCTTAACCATGAGAGATATATGATTGAGTTCTAGAAAAAAGTTGTAGCTTGATAATGCCTATTACCGCCCAACGAGGTGGGCACGGGTCGGCTAGTATGAATATATTCCACAAAATGTTATATACAATGTTAACCAGAAAACTGGCAAAATAAGTTAATGAAAATTTCACAAACCGCCTTTCGTATAAGTTATTGTAAGTAGGTTCAAGTATACTGTTAGAATTTATAAAAAAAAAATTACAAACAAAATAAAAATTTAATTTTTTAATCATAGATATATTATAAAGCTGGAGGGTTTGTTTGTTTTTTTTTATATTAGTACGGCAAAATGACTGTACTGTGCCTGATGGTAAGCACAGTACAATCCAAAAACAATGGCGACCACCAAGTGACACACTATCCGTCGTCGGTCGCCGTTGTCATGCCGGCCTGCGAAAAGTTGGTTATGCACAGGCTGATCCCGAAAGGCGACCCGCAATAGCGAATCACTATGACGGGCTTTTTCACCATATGCATGGTGGTTGCGACCCAGTCAGGCTGCAAAACCCTACCACCCTGCTTTCGCCATTGCCTCGTTCGTTATTCAGCAGGGTGCACCACGTGCAGGTGAGGTTGGCTTGGATGTCTCAGGTCTTAGATGTTATTTGACACCCCTTACACCCTTTTGTTTGGTTGAACGCGATAATCTTAGAAACTACTGGTCCGATTTGAAAAATTATTTCAGTGTAAGATAGCTAATTTATTGAGGAAGTAATTTATTAATTATAATTATAAGTTATAAATTATAATAGTAATTTATAGGTTGTATGCCATCGCTAAGATCAATAATAGCGAAGCCCCAATGAAGAATGTTTCAAAATTGTTTTTTTTTTCTTTTGAGAGCTTTCGCTGCGTGTTAGCGTTAGCCCTAAGTAACTATTCCACGCGGAAGAAGTCGCGCGAACAGCTAGTCATAGATATATATCGAACATGGTAACGAATTACAACCATATTCTTGACTGTAATCTTCATACTGCAACTTCAAATTATGGATGTTTACAGTTTACAATCGAAGTTAATATATAATTTATAGTCATAAGTTAGCTGTCATCCAATTAACTTAGATTAAATCTTAGTAAAATGAAACAGGTACATTTTTTTCTCGAACTGACTACGCTATTGACCTGGCAGGGTCTTCGTAGCTTCACCGGACTACCAAATAGGTACATTAATTCTTCAAATATACAACAACCCAATAATTTGTTATTGACGGCCCCTTTTTGGGTTCGCCGCTATTAAGAAACGCAGTATTCTACATTTTAACCTCTCTATTCCTTAAGCGATGTAGAAATTAGGTTTGCAAAATAAAGCCCTATCGAACTTTGTTCCGAAGTAGATATGTTACCATACTTATCTCACGTACTTAGAACTACCTAAATAGATATGTTAACAGTAAAATCGTTGTAATAGAATTACTCTCACGGCGACGCGACGTGATTACGTATTGGCATGAATGGATGATAACGTAATATTATCATAATTAATATCACATGTGGCCTTCACGTAACATATACACGTGATCTTATGTTTCATACTTTATCCATTGTCAGAAGATCTATAAGCTTAAGATAGAAAAGTGACATAATTCAAATAATTTGTGTGACCAATTCCTGGAAGGTACAATTGAGGCATATAAAATCAAAAACAGCTAAGTACATAGAGACCAAATTTGCAGGAAACGAAAAAAATGTTTATCTATTCTCAGAGTTGGAGTTTTACTTATATTCAAAGTTCCAATTTTAGGGAGTGGCATATGCTATTGATTTTGCTTGCCTATGACCATCAGCTCTAAAAGAGAAGTTCAAGAAATTAAAAAATGCGATAATTCCTTAACTGTATTTTATTCTTACTTTACTTCTTATTTGATGACTTGGTTGTACTTAAATGTATTTGATCCCAAAATCAATTTTAAAACGAAAATTAAAAGGCTTTAGCTGTATTTTATTTCTTGTAGGAATTAAATGGTGATTTGCAACCAATAATAGACTAGATGGCTCCATACTCAGTTCATTTTTAGAACTTGTGGCACTTAGCTGTCTTTGATTCTATATGCCTCAATTGTTGAGAGCTTTAAAAAAGACGAATTTTTGTTAATTAAAAGATTAGTCTATCAGTAATGAACAGTGATACTATAACTAAAAAGTTATAGATACGTTACCGACATGATATTTTGACAAAACAAATGACACGATAACGCTCACATACGTAAAATAATATTGTTACGCCACACTGTCTTTGATAAAATGTGGAACTAAGATGGCATATTCTCAATATCGGTGATGAAAAACAAATAGTTATATGTTGCTTAGATACGGATGGATAGACGGGGCAGCAAAAATAAGCTAACTAGCCAAGTTTTAACAAGGCGCTGTCGAAGCGCTTATGACGAACTACAGCTTTCTAGTTATAATATCATATAATGATAATGAATGACAATTCGTGTGGAATTAATATATATATACAGGGCTGATGGGCACATGAATTTGAAACGGCAAAATCGTATACGTAACACTTGTGAAGGTCAGTTAAAACGGGTTACATCACAAACACACGTTTTTCGTCGATTCCGACGTTGCTTACACGCCCACTTTTATGACGTCACATGCGTTATTTTGACACAACTTCGTGATAAAAATATCGAACATTCTTGCTACGGTTGCACGTAGATACACCTATTAATATATGCCAAGTCTTGAGTATAACGAGATCTCGACGAATGACCGCACGAAAATTTTAGTGGAGTAAAAGATTGTTAATCTTATAGTATACTAACTATCGAAAACTGAAACGTTTCAATACGTTTGAACAGACTCTATTCAACTCGTACTCGTAAGTTTAAACTAGTAGTTTCACTGAATTCATAGAACCATTTATGGAAACCAGACTTAAACTTTCCGATTTCGATTCCGTTTCCACTTGCGTTTTATTAACGAAACTATTATAACATATATAATTATTATTTAAAATTTAAATGCCCTGGCAACACTTCGTTACCATTGAATGCGTATGAAAAATCAGTAAGTGACAGGCGCTAATTTTTGATGAATTATCTATGAATAGACAATATAATTCGACACACCCTGACTTAAGTACTCTTCTATTCTTATAATTCACCCATAATTATGTCACAACCATATTCGAGTATTTCAGAAAATTTTAAAAAGCGTTCCTATTGTATCTGATAAAGTTTGACGACTTTTTGTGTATTGTATGTACTATTACAATATTTTATCTTTTCGGTTGATTGTCGATTTATATATAACCAAATTCACTGTCCCCTTATTTAGGTATGTTACAATACATTAAAAAATAATCAAGTGACTTTCACCGAATACGACTTCACAGCTAGGCTACGATATGATAATGAATAAAGATGAGAATTATCGCGATTTTTGCTTAGCGCACTAAGTGTGAAATGCTAATATATTTTAGCGCGCGATAAACGTTGCTATAAATATAACGACCTATGTAACGCACTGTACTAAATAAATGTCCATTTTTCCTATTTCAAATATAACGACCAATTATAGCTACAATAAAAATAACATTTCGCAATAATCGCCGAAACTTGCACATCTATTAATAAAAACATGTGGTTTAATCGTCGAGATACATCTTTATATATAAATTTCTTCTGTGCGTGTGTGTGTATGTCACTGAACTCCTCCTAAACAGCTGGACCGATTTTAATAAAACTTCGTGTTCGTGTTCCAGTGGATCCGAGAATGGTTTAGATTCATAATTGGACCCGGTAGGTGGCGTTGCGGTTAAATTTTAGGATTTATTTTATTATCAAGGCAGGACAACGTCCGCCAGGTCCGCTAGTTTTAATATAGTTTTATTACATTTAGTTTATAAAGTAATTAACGAAATTGACATGATTATTATATTTGACCAATCATTAGCAATTAATTTCTGACAATTTTTGTCTAAAATCGATATTCTTCGTATATAGTATTTAATACGTTATAATTATAGTAGGTTTATTGCTTATAAAATTACAACACACAAAAATATTCTTTAAATTCACTTTATAGTCATATGTAATTAACCACCACTAGTAATAAGCCTTAAATCAAAATATCCTTTATTTAATTTAGATCCTGAGAAGGCGCTTATGAACGTCAAAGCTACCACCGGTTCGGATAAAGAACCCTGTCATCGAGAAGAACTGGCAAAGAAACTCGATCTGGTTTATCTTTGCATGGTATATATTTTTACAAAACATAAATATATACATTCGTTATTAGTGGACGCACAGAGAGGGGTGTAATTTCTCTGGAATCATCTGTGTCACAATCGTTCACAATATGTGTAATATGATCAATATGATCCACCCTATAATAAGCCTTTAGATATTAAAACCCGCTTGACATGGTTCTTGAACTCACTAACCGGCAAATCGGTAATGCGTTTTGGGACTTTGTTATAAAACCTAACACTATTATCTAAAAAACTGTTTAAAACATAAAAAAAAAAACTTATAAGTTCCCTGGAACCTCAGTGGCGTGATTCAAAGTCGGTTGAAACTCTAAAGGCCCACGAGGCCAACAGTGTTTAACAGATAGAAAAAAAAAGTGATGTTATTCATTCTCATTGCATGTTCGTGGTCGTACGATGTTATGTTATGACCAATACATTAGATTTGTTTTTATAAGCGTACTAGCCGACCCGTGCCCACTTCGTTGAGCGGTAATAGGCATTATCAAGCTACAACTTTTCTCTAGAACTCAATCATATATATATCTAATCTCATAATTAACGCAGTGTTGGTAAGAAACATTTACGTTCGACAATTTTTCTCCGACTACCCAGATATTACCCCCTACAACCTCACAAACTTTACCTCTTTATAATATTAGTATAGATTATAGATAATATAATTAGTTAATAGCTTTTGCCCGCGAAGAATAGTTATTTTGGGTTAAGACGCAGCGGAAGCTCTCAAAAGGAAAAAATACCACGATTTTAAAACATTTTTCATTGTTGCTCCGCTCCTATTGGTCTTAGCGTGATGATATGTAGCCTATGACACTCATAAATAACGTGGCTTTATATTGGTAATTTTCAAAATCGGTTTAGTAGTTCCTGAGAATACCCTCTACAATGTCACAAACTTTACCTCTTTATAATATTAGTATATAGATTATAGCCCCTGCCCGCGAATTCGTCCGCGTAGTAATAGTTACTACTCTGGGCTAAAGCTGAAACACAGCAGAAGCTCTAAAAAAACATCTCTATTTTGAAACATTTTACATCTGTGCTCCGCTCCTATTGGCCTTAGCGTGATGATATATCTACAACCATTCTCAATGAATGAGCTATATAACACTGAAAGAATTATTGAAATCGGAGCAGTAGTACCTGAGATTACCCCTTACAACGCCACAACGTCACAAACTCACAACGTCACAAACTTTACCTCTTTATAATATTATAGTATATATAGTATAGAAGTATAGATTATTTCACGGACGCTTCAGGTATTTCAATCCGAAAGGCACAAAAATGTAAGGAACTTTTCAGCAAGGATACAATTTTGATTGAGTATTATAAGTACAGTGGACTAATAAAGAACACTTTTTACGAACGAAGAGATTTTTACGAACGATTTACGAAAATACAAAGTGAGTAAGTAAAAAATAATAAAATTGTTCAAATTTTAGTTCGAATTACAAGATATTGTATATAAATTTTGTTGCCCTACAAAAAGTACTGCCTGCATTCGGCATCCCTCGCCGCTTCCGTTACGCTAAACGGCGGACCTAATTATCTGGCAACGGAAACATATACTCATATGAGCCTCATTTCATCCATAGCGACCTTCATATAAACTCCACATAATAGACATAGGTACATAGTAGTTATCGATTACCTTGGATGCGCACAGTTCGTTCATTATCAATTTTGTAATAGTCTACGCTTTCTAGAATTATCTAAAACTGGTTTGTTATTTTTAAAATGTTACATAGTTACAGGGTATAAGCTAAAATACATTTTATCTATTCTACCAATAAATTACATATATATTTCTAAACTATAATAAAACTGTAGAACCCTAGTATCTGTATAAATATATATATACGAGTATATTTCTAAAAACTCTCTATAAATCTGTACTTCTGTTTATTTAAATGTGAGAAACAAAACTGCTGGACGAATTTTCACAAGGTTTTCACAATTGAAGTGAGCTTACGTTAGGGCTCCGACGGTTGCTTCCCAATATAGGGGGGCAAAGTGCCGGGTGCTGCCGACTCTGCATGGGAGTCGTGCCGGCGATGGCTGCCTACGGGGCACCGATGTGGGCCGACAGCGCAGCGCACGGTGGCACTAAATGCTACCCCGGGCGTACCGCACGGTGTCCTCGGAGGCGGCCTTCACGCTCGCCGGCTTCCTGCCCTGGGAGCTGGAGGCAGGAGTTCTCAACGCCGTGTACGAATTCAGAGAAGACGCCGTCCAGAGCTGGAGGCAGGACCTGGCGGACGCGCGGTTTGGACGGTATACCGTAGACGCCGACTCCCCGACGCTTCAACTGGTGCAGGTACTCACCGGAAACGGTTGCTTCGGGTGGTACCTGCACCAGATCGCTTGCAGGGAGCCAACCGCCGCATGCCACGAGTGCAATACTCACGAGGACACCGCGCAGCACGGAGGGACAGCGCCACACTCTGGCTGCGGTGGTAGGATGTGATTTGTCGCTGCCGAGTGTGGTTGTGTCCATGCTCGGCAGCAACCAGGCTTGGCAAGCAATGGCCTCCTTCTGCGAAGAGGTCATCTCGCAGAAGAAGGCGGCGGGGAGGGCCCGCGAGGTAGATACTCTAAGCGGCCTTCTCCACCAACGGAGGACCGGCGGGAGGAGGCGGCGCTTTGACCAACTCCTCCCGCCACCATACCTGGACCTGAGGAGATGGGCCGGGGGGCAATCTCCTCATTGCACAGGTTCAGCGGACGAGGAGAGGCAGCTGGTGTGTACCCAGGCTGCCTTTCTATAGGTAGGAGCCCGGCGATCACCTTCCGCCGGGGGGACCATTGGGGCGGCTCTACAAAATTGAGTAGCATTGTACGATCCCTTGCCGCCCCAACAATTACGGTCTGTCTATACACCTTGGGGTTTTAGTCTATGCGATTCTGACATAACCCAGGGTGGCGTATCCATAAGGGATTTCCCCAAGTAAAAAAAAAAACATATGCATATAATTTAGATAAAATTGACTTACAAAACAAACTTAATCTAGATCCTTAAGAGTATGATCAGCTTATTTTATTTTGTAGAATAGTCAAAAGACTATAATTTACGTCAAAAGCCTATTAATTTCATTCGTTGATTTCTAGACACTCTAGACATAATTATGTCACTTGCTTTTCCTATAGCCACTTTTACATAATTTTGTCCTATTAGTCAACCAACCAAGTGCTTTATTCATCTATGCCCTCAACTGAACAACTTCAGACATATATGAAGCTACTTAAGTTTAACATTAATTTTAAGTGCATAGCTTGTTGCTGATAGTATCTATTTATTATTAACTGTAAATAATCTTAGGCTCAACATAATCTATGCAAAAGTACTTACATTATATAAGTATCCTACAAAATATACCTTCATAATAATAAATGATATTTATATAATAAATGAATAAAAAAGTACGTATAAGGTGTCTTTAAAGAAAAATAATAACAATCCAAATGTAAGTCATCATTGTCGAAAGGAATATAATTTTTGTGTTCCCCGATTCAACTTTAATATAAACATATGTTTTTGGTATACAGTAGCAGATATGCCTGATATTAGGTGGGGTTTTACAGTATATAACTACTTATAATCAATCTTAAATAGACCATAGTATTTATTATCTGAGATCAGTTCTTAACCTTTATTATAAAGGAATTGGACTGCTTTGTTTATGAATCCATAAATATGTAGTTTATATGCGTAAATATTCAATAATTGCAAATTAATTATTACTCACTTTCTGGAAAATGGCTTAGAAAACATAATAGTGGTAATAGACTATTTATTCATTGGACCTTGAAATAACCAAAACACCACAAGCTGGCAAGGCATGTAGTTATTAAGGA
Source organism: Antheraea pernyi (assembly GCA_015888305.1). Lineage (NCBI taxonomy): Eukaryota > Metazoa > Arthropoda > Insecta > Lepidoptera > Saturniidae > Antheraea > Antheraea pernyi. The sequence continues at coordinate 213,691 of MU159123.1, read as the reverse complement.
TATGTCTTCCATCAAATAAAGATATGCAAATATTTGCAAGATGGTATTGATAAATTGTAAAATAACATAAAATGTAAATGAGTTATCAAATAATAAGACCTCGACCTGCTTAAACAAGTTCACATATATTAATTACACTATAATAATATACTGATAAATCATACATTATCTTCTCTTTGGGTATTAAAACAACTAAGATACGATTCTATTCCAATACATAATAATGTTATGACTTTAACAAAACTAGTTTTCTTGTAATAATATCTAAATGTCGATTATTTTATAAATATAAATTGCCTCTAGTTAGCTATTCTTCTTCAATCTATCATTAAACTAAATTAATATAATCAAGGCTATACAATTTTTATAAACTTTATATAAACAATTTTATATAGAAGCTATAAATATTTCTACAAGGCATTTTTAAAGGAGCTCACTTTTAAAACAACTCAAAGGATTATGAACATTTATTATTCAGTCTACAATGTATATATAGTAAACACATAAAAAAATATGTTCAACAAAACTACAATTATAAAACAAAAAAGTAATAAAAAAATTACAAGATTAGTTTTGGGGCCTTATTTTTCATCATTTTATATATTAAGTGACAATGTATAGACAAGATGATGAAGATGAAGATGTTAACATGCTCAGCCTGGCACAACTAGTTTTCTGATGTACATAGTAATACTCACTTATACTGGGCAACAGGTCATCAACTTAAAGGTAAGTAGTTAACCAGTAAATGTCTTATAATCTACTGTAATTTCATGACAACATACATTCTTTATCAACAAAAGCTTCTTTGAAGGATTCAAACCAAATACAACCAATTGTGCCTAGACCACTGAATCACTTTAAAAATGTTTGAAATATATATTCTAATTTATAATGTATAAACATTTATATATTGTATGATTATTGATTTATACATTAGATCAGTGAAAAGGATATAAACTGCTCAAGGTTGGTTTCTGTTAAATCATTACCTTTGTATTTATGTTATGAAAAGAAAGTAGATGTGCTTCAATACACAGTCTGTCTGTTCGTGATAAACTCAAAAACGACTGAATAGATTTTCATTAGATTCTCACTAGCAAATAAAGTGATTCATGAGGAAGGTTTAGGTATATAATTTGATAAAGTTTTTTATTATCAGAGCGGGACAGCATCTGCCGGGCCCGCTAGTACTATATATAGTGACCTGATATTATTTGGCCAAAGCTATGCACACTAATTTTCACAAAACCAGAAACTATGTATAATATCAAGGTTGTTTTAGCAAGTTAAATAATATAATTTTCATGCAACTATTAGGTGCCTTATTTGAAGGCTCATACCAGCTACTGTCCATATTCTTTTCTATATAAAGTATTGGTTACCACTAATTTTAATTGTACAGTTTACCTTTATTATTTTAGTGCAGTATTAATAAGGAATACTTTAACACTTTTTGTAAGATAACTCTACTTTTAAAAAGTAAACAAATATAGCAGATAACGATAAAAAACAATGACTCATCAACTAACATGAAAAAGATTAGTGTCAAAAGAGTTTCATTTCTAAATTAGTTTGTATTAATACTGTACTTGATTGGAATGATCTATGTTTTACTTAGTTGGAGTAATTACATTTACAACAAACAGACAAGATTCAGTATGATTTTTAGCTTTGCTGGTTAATGTTTTCAATACAGTTCTCTTTTTCTTTAATCAAAAACCTATCACACTATTAAACAACTCAGATTTAAATAAAAACAATACACATATAGAGAGAGAACAACTAATATTCTTTATTTTTTGTACTGTATACAATCACACAAATCAGGAATTATACGAAAAGAATAACTCAAGGCCAATGAAACAGCAGCGCTGCTGTACTAACTTTCACTAAGTCAATAAATAATCTATAACACTTACCCATCAGTTGTCACCGTGTTCAATGACAAAGGTTCAGTGAATGTCATCTCTTGTTCTTTATCTGCCTGTTGAGCGCCTTCTGCCAGCTGTTCCTCGCCACCAGCTGGCTCTTTGGCAATATCCACTGGAACTTCATCGCTACTAATAGTTTCTCCTTTTTTACTAACATTGTGCAGCCCAGATAGGTCAACTTCCTTGTTTACAACACTCTCACTATTAAGAGCTTCCGAAACCACAAGAATGAATAGCGCACAACTGAAAAAAAGTATGTATCTCCGATAAACTTTTTCGAGATTTTCCAACAAGAATATAATTATTTCACTTACCTGGACACCACAGATATAGTCAGTAAAGACGTGTAAACAATACACAAACCACCCTTCATCGTAAAATCAATGAAATATCCACAGTCCATACCATTTTGTAAGCTTTAAAACATATTTTACAACTCCACCGAATTTTACGCTTTTATAAACAAATATTAGCAAACCTTGTGGACTGATTATATTTTACACATTTTAACGTATTGATTTATTTATGAAACACGGCCAGCTGCCCGAGTGTGCTAAAAAAGGAGGTACAAACTTTTCATCAATTTCACTAAAATCGAAGTGTAATTTGTCAGCTGGCTTGACAGCTTCAATTTTTTTTATAGATAACAATGTTCTGATCACACGTCAAAAGAAAGACATTCAACCAGTTTTAAATTTTAAAGACTGATACGTGATTGGATAAAAATACGAATAATAATTGAAGTACGATATATTGTCCAATAATGAAATAACATTTAATAAAAAGGATCAAGTAATATTGGAGATAACGGTGAAAATTGTTTAGTCGTGTTCCTTTTTAAGTAGGATATTATATCAAAGTATAAATATAATCACATTATAAATATATCAATATATATATAATATATACAATACAAAATATAAAAAAAGAATGAAAGTATAATTAATCAAAAATTGCACAACATATAATAGAAACATTAGATTATATTATTATTGTACATATGTAAGTAAATAATATTAATAATTTAAATACATGAGTGTTGAACACATGAGAAGTGTGTAATGGAAAGTCTTAAAGCGATTATAGTGGCTATTTAGTTATCGTTAATTAAACGTAAAGAAGAAAATTTCAAAGATGTTCGACATTAAGCAGGCTCGGTCGTAAAAGATTGAAAAAAGAACTAAAAAAAAAGATTGAAAGAAGAATTAAAATAATCAATCTTATTAGAACCAGATATAAATAGGATTGGCCCCCAGTACGGCAAGAGTTGGTTGAGTAAATTCCAGGAGAGAAAGGTTTGAAAAAGGGGGTTACGTTTTGTAGTAATACTTACATTGCCACAAAACTTTTCGTAATAATCACCCAATTGAGAGTGATAGTAACTAATAATCTTCATTAAAGATAATTATTTGTCCATGTCGGAAGAAGATAAAGAAGATCGATTTCTTCCGGTTTTATTTTAATTTGTATAAACATAATTTTGATCTACCATGGTTAGGTATCTAAAACCGTATTATAGACCAGATATAAATAAAAGTGATTGCTTATACTTAAATGTATATTTTTAAATTTCATAACGAAAAGAATCGAATAGTTGAAGAGACTTATTAAATTAGTTTAGTCTCACTCTCATTTTTTCTTCCGTGAATTTAATACGTGATAATGGCAGTAATAGCCTTTGAAGTAGACCGGGTTGCCAGTAATGAAAAGGAAAGAAAATAAAGAAGGTTATTTTAAATTAATGGTTGTTTTATAAATTTTTACCCAAATCAGCACACTTTGTAGTTACTTTACAAGCAACATTGGTTAAATGTCATTTGACAATTGTCATCGACGTCAACACCAGAAATCCGTGTTCATCAAGTTTATACTTAGAAGCCGGAAAAATGGAATCTTTATTTGCTCTTCCCTTTACAGTTCTTGAAATACCAAACATAAAAATTAAAAAGCCAACATGGCTACAAGCTCCATCGGCGATGACAACGTTCGCGTTGGTGCTATTATCATACTTTTTAGTAACTGGAGGTTAGTTTTCTGTATATTGTATTCTTATAAGATCACACTGTACATAGAGTTAAAACTTTCCTATCTGTTTTAGGAATCATTTATGACGTGATTGTAGAACCACCGAGTGTCGGTTCAACAACCGATGAACATGGCCATAGTAGACCCGTGGCATTTATGCCAAATCGTGTTAACGGTCAATATATTATGGAGGGACTCGCTTCTAGCTTCCTTTTTTCACTTGGCGGAATCGGTTTTATTATATTGGACCGCACTCACAATCCGTCGACACCAAAATTGAATAGAATTCTTCTAATATCAGTGGCATTCCTGTGCATCCTTGTGTCATTCTTCACAACTTGGATTTTCATGCGTATGAAGCTGCCAGGATACTTGCAAAACTAGATTTTGTTATGGATTAGTATAAGCAAATTTTAATACATATGTTATTGGGTGTGTATTGTATAATGAAATAAATATTTTTATACCATTAAAAACTTTTCAATTTTGTGTTATCTAAAAAAATATACATTATCATACGAATTTCTTATGCTTGTTACATTTAAAAGAAAGCCAACAATATTACATAAAAATGCTAAAATTAGAAATTATTAGATACTCATAGGATTAATGTATATTTGAAGGGAACTTTTACGTACAAGATTCTAGTTAGAATAATTATAAATTTTGTAAAATTGTCAATCTATTTAGAGAATATAGAAAGAAAACAACTATTTTCACAACAATTGATTTTATTTTTGGCAATTCATTACATAAACAGTCTAGACTTAACAACACCAAAGAATATTTATAAATTATTCATTTTATGTACATTTTTCCCAAATAAAATATATAAAAAAAAGTAATAAGGAAGACATCTTAGTGACACTGAAGTGCAAATATGGTATGAATGTAAATATACAATAAAATTACAAAAATAATGTGTGAAATTAAATATACTATAGACAATATAAAATAGAAGCAATTTAAATTTAAAACATATATTATTTTACATTGTGGTATAATTATATAATATTTATATCAATTATTATCAATCTGAGTTGTTCATTTGAAAAAAGAACAAAAATATCAGCTTATATTTTATACTGTAAATGAAATTAAACTCATATTTTTCTTAGTACAATTAATTCACATGGATTAAGTACAAATACAAAACTCACATAACATCAATGAGTAGTATTATAACTAATAAGATATTGGAAGGTTTAAGTTTGCACTGATCTGCACACAGGACTAAATGTAGCATGTTTATCAGTTCTTTGCCTGGGTGTTGAATACTTACATATACATATGAATATCAGCTGTTTGGTTAAATCAATATAAGTTGTGCATGGTTTAGTATCTAATAAGCATGTATCATTTTAAGTAAATAAAAATTCGAGTATTAAGCTTAAAATTAAATATTGTCTTACATTCTGAATTTAAGTCAACTTAAATATTAATCATAATAAAAGTTATTTTAAAATCCATAGAACTCATTGAATGAAGGAAAATATGAAATATAAGCAATATTTATACATAAAATAGATGTTCTAAAAATATGTTAGTAATGAATACATATTTTAAATAATAGTGACATAATATTATACACAAACTTCTTTGTTTTTACATATAACTTTGGAAAAATTACTTGTATTATTATCATGAGGTTTTTAAAAATCATACTACAAACATACAAAAGTGACAAGATCCATTTAAGTGCCACATTATCTTAATATATATATTCGATTTAAATAGTCTTGTAATTCTATCGCCTATATTTTACTACATAGCTTATACTATCATTATGACTAATTTGAGACTGTTAATATTATTATAGATCCTTTTCCTTTAGATTTCAGATTTCTTGATATTTTCAAAGCCTTATTCTAAATGCACTGTAAAAAAAAACAAAATATTTAAAGTTACATAATTTAAAAACATGTGGTAGCATTTGTTGATAATAGTCTTATTGGTCTGATGGGACTAAGAATAATGCAAAGTGTCTAGACTAGATTTTTTTATATCATAGCAGTCAAACGAACAGGCGGTCACCTGATGCAATACCAGGTGAGTTGCAAGTGCGTTGCCAGCCTGTTTGAGGAGGGGTGCCTCGAGTGCTGTCACTGACCAAACGAAACAATGGAAGCACTATTACTTCACGTCAGTTTTCTGCGAGAGGGTGGTACTACCCCAGCAAGCCGACCCATTTATGCTAAAGCTTTAGAGTGGCTCTACCACCTATGACAATATCTTATGACGATAGTAATTTGAAACATAATAATTGTTGTTAACTTTAACAGTATTAGATGGTATTCTAAATAACCTATGTTGCATTTTATGTTTATTATTATTTTGTATTCAATTTTTCTAAGAAAACAAAATTGTTCATTGTCTGTTGATATTGTTTTATAGTATAATTTGTACAATTTATTAAGTATTTTGGCCAATTAATATAAGGGTAGTAAAGATATAAAAACTTTCAAAGATTAATTATACCTACTGGCAAAAATCAGAGCTCTTATCAATGATATGCTCAAATTCAGCAAACGACAAAGCTCCATCATCATCTAGGTCAGCCTCTTCGAGCACATTCTGAACTAATTGCTGAATTTCAGAATCTGTCATTTTCAGATCCAGACCACAGAGTCGTTCAATTACCTCACGTAAGTCCGAAACACCAATCATATCATCACCATCAAAATCTGTAAAATAAAGATTTTAATTAAGGAACCGACACTCTTTTATATGAGAATCTTAAAGGGAATAAAAATCTGAAAGCAGAAGTTCACTAGAGAGTAATAATAATTATTATATTCAGTAAAAATATAAAATAAGAAATATATTTATTCATTGATTGCCATTAATATTTTGCTAGTTGGAAATTAAACTAGTAAATCTGAGCAACACATGTCACTAATTCCTTCAGAACTTGTATCATACAAATATGAATGTACCATATGAATACTATCAGGTTGCATTAGTTATTAAGTTAAATGTAATTTATACTCACCAAATATTCTAAATGCATGTTCCGCTTTTACTGCTTTAGGGGCCATTTCACTAAACACTGACATCATATCAAGAAAGTCTTCGAAGGTGCAGTCGCCATCATTGCTAGAGCTGAACACTTTGCAAATTCTATCCTTGAATGGGTTGACTCGAAGTTCAGGATACTGTAGGATCTTTGCCATTGGTAACTTTGCGTTCTTGTTATGTCCTACTTTTTCTGGTGCAAGTGCCTTGAATTTCTGGTGTGCACTGAAAGATACGTTATAATATACTAAGGCAATTTGTGTTTAAAGCATTGATAACCAGTAACTATTGGCATGACTAATAAACTCTCAAGTTTCTGCCTTTAATGTGGGATAAAAAAATACTTAATTTTAACACATGTTACTAATACTGGTATATTTATGAATGAATATAATGTTCCCAGTAAAAAATTAAGAAACCAAAAACTTACTACAGTACTTCCTTCTTAGTGAAATATGTAAGGTCCTGCAAAAGAAGAAATGAATCATGCATTAGCTTACATAGAAAAATCATGAATTTCAAATACACACTAATTACCTCATAGTCTTGGAGTTCTTCTTCTGTAAACTGGCTTTTACCTTGTCCCATAATCAATTTACCAATGAATTTATTTATTATTTATTCGTGTAAACAAACTGGCATATATATAGTAAGTAATAATATTCGTCCGATATGACAGGCGAAGGAATTAATCCATACTGCCAATTCTGAAGTTGTATTGTAATAAATAAACAAATTCTATCAACTCAAATGACAGTGTCAAACGTAGTGTTGCCATTAGTTTAAAATACAAAAATACATAACAAATTATCAAAATTTCTTTATTTTTCAAAACATACGTAAATCAAGTAAAAGGAAATCGTTATAACAAAAACTTGCTTCTGTTGGTGAGTAAAGTATTTATCGTTTATCATCGTCCATTTAGTTCCTTTGTCAATCATAAAAAAATATTAAACCTCACAAATCTATAATCAAATATCCGTTAGCATTTCTTTATCAATTTATCTGTTACCCTTTGACTACAGTTTCTTCTAAGTTTTGTAACGTCATTGTCGGACATGGTAGCGTCATCGTTAACAATATCAATTGTTCAAATCTGGGTCTTATTTGTACAGTAGTGGTTTGTTAATCTATCATAGTTCAAATAAAGTGTTTACTGTTTTAATATATATATCTTAATTGATAAATATGTGTATTTTATAAATACATACCTATATTACTTACTACCAGATTCAAGGAAGAATAGGCGAAAAATATTATCTATTCGGCTGATGTATGATAGGGCTTTTTCTAAGTCCTTCTGGCCAGCTACCATTCTCAACTTGAAAATCTTTCACCAAGCACCTACTGATGTGTTACGGCAACTAAACTTGAGACCCTAGGTTTGCATGTTAACCATTTTAGACCACATCGTCTTTTAACATAAAATTGTGCTCAAACGCTAAAACTATGAGATATAAAAAAGAGATGTAATCACGACGTAATATAAATCGGTAACAAGTTAAACTTAGAAAGATTTGATCTCAAATCAACCTCTACGTGTTTGAAAATATATTTACAAATTGAGTAAATTCAAATTACGCCAAGCACAAAACACTGCACCATAATGATATTGTTTTCTCAAAATAACCACTTCACCGTAGACAACGAGCAATTAATTATTTGAAAATATATTTGGTTTTCTGTACGTTACATACGTAATCACTACCTCAGTAACTTACAGTATCAACATTTCCATCAAAATGATGTCGAAAGAAAAACAACAAAGATAAGTCTTCATCTAACTTTTATATTACTTAGCACAAATCTATGAGTTCCTTATTATTTCGCTAAGAAAAACACTCCCAAGCGAAATTGAGAGCTAGTCCCCTTCCAGGTTTATTGTAAAACGTGCATCTTAGAATACATCTACATTTAACATCAGGTGAGATTGTGGTATAACACTAAAACCTATAGAGTATAAAAAATATGTTTCGTAAATCGTGCTAATTTGATAAGAATATTTTACGTGGTTAAGGATTAGCACATTATTCATGTTCCACAGATTAGTAAATGACTACATTATGTTCTGTGTATTTTAATACGTTAGTTTGCGTTTGCTTCTATCGTTGTCGTTTATTTTGTACTATTATTCACCACTTTGTCATATTTTGTATTATAGCCACTATTTATGACTATTACTACTAACTACATTAATCTTTATTGTACTTTTTGTTGTTGTTTTATCACAATCTCACATCCTGATATTATCTTAAAATTTGAAAATATATCATAATATGGTAACATGCTAACTCCAGACGGGAACTAGGTCTCAAATATAGCTCTGGGTTCACATTATTAGATGATGAGTCATGATAACTAGAACTAAATGTATTTTGTCAAGCAGCTGTGTAATTTTAAAATCGAGAGAAATCCTATGAATTTCCACAATTTTTATTTCATAACTGTTGACATCCTCTAATAATTCTTTTATGTTAATTCAATTTTTTTTTTCTTTAGTTATAGGTTCTATTCACGGTTACTTGAAGTTTTAGTACTGTTTCTTATATCTCAATACTGATTATAGCATGTGGTTGTGATGACAGTGTCTCCTGCCTGCGGTCTTCACAGGTATTTAGCATTCGTGTGTGCAAAATACTTAACAAATTAATTTGCATTTGTTGTTGATATCGTATCTGAAATTCGAAATAGTTTTCTTAATTCAAAATACACTTAAACCACTTCAAACTTGTAGGATAAGAATAAGTATGAGATCATAACATATCATGTACATACCATTAATGATTTTGGGAGAAAATATTGATCCCTTTTTATACGGCCCTCCGGGTAATAACTCGCAGAGAGAAGGGTAGTGTTTAGAGCAGGATGTAGTCTGCCAAGTTTTACTTCGTGTGATAACCACGCAATTGAACTCTACAATATGTCGGCGAGGGTGACCTGGGGCCCAAGCACGATAAAGGGAGCACTCCAAACCGCCACCTAAAACGATCATCAGTATTACATGACATATGTTTCTTCTGTAATACTTTAATAAAAATAATAAAGGATTTGTTATTTGACTGGAGAAGCATCCATGTGATATTATTACGTACTTATCATGCATTAACAATATTATGTATTCATCATACGTACATGGTACTAGGTATAAACTTATATCAATATATTTATGTATTTACTTACCGTAATACAATCCCTAACTAACATGGTTTGATATGGCAGTGCTTGAAACTATGCCCTCATAATTATTTAATGAAAACAGAATATTATAATCAACTGCCTAAAGAGTTATTACTATAACTTAAACGAGAGGAGATTGAATATAAACATACCACTTTCAGGATTGAAAAAATTCGAATTGTTTCTGCGCAGTCCAACGAAAGCAGTGTCAATAGCAGCTCCTGCTAATAATTGAGCTAAGGCATCCGTTCGTTGTTCATTTGTCACATCTGCTAGTACTCCGGACATATTTTTACACACAGTAACAGCTTGAGTGTAGTTAAGTTTTTGCGTGATTAAGTATAACATACCTATTGATGGTAAGCACGTGGTATTGACGTCAGCTGAAATTATAACACTACATAATGATCAGTCTTTTAAAGAGGAAATGCGAGCGGGATTTCGCCCATATAAAGATTTAACTATTAGGTACATCCCTGGATATTTAAACTAGAGCAAATTATTTAATAAAATATAATCTTTATCTACCAGTTTAATTATATAAATTAAGTATTCGATCGAGTTTAAGGTAGCCTTTTTTTATTAACGTGGGGAAATTCCATACGTATACGCCGCCCTCCAGGGGGAGAGAGTGGGTTATGTCCGATTCGCAAGGAATAAAACCCTACGGTGCACCCACATCCACCGTACTGGGGACGACACGGGCTCGTTCTAACTAGCACCATGTCGCCTCGACGGTCGGCCCAAGGAACCTGTCGGCACACGTCGACTGTCTCTCAGACGTCCGAACCACCGAGATCTCTATAGACTTTATCGTGCCGCCCCAGCGGTTGACCCAGCAGCGATATCCCTGCCGCCGGGCCTCGTTCTGTTAGGAGACAGCCGGGTACACACCGGCCGTCTCCTCCGTCCGCCGGAAAAGATTTCGAGGGCCCTAACACCAGTCTTGGTTTTCCGGACAAAAGGACCATCAATCTCTAGACGGATCAAGTCCACTCCCGCTCTTGCCCTGAGCAAGACGTCCTTGTATGTAACTCCCCGAGCCTCTGCCTTATACTGCAGCTTTACCAATTCTGCTGCAGCCGAGCAGGGGGACGGTGAAGGGCCACCTGGCCCGAGGACTTACGCCAACTTCTTGGCCGCTTTCCTCTCCCTTCGGCCAGACACCGTAGTCCATGCTGCCCAAGGATCATTTAGAGCCAGGAGCAGAGCCCAGTCCATTCCCAGGGCATCCTGGGAAGGCACCACATTGGCTTCCACTTTGAGTTAGTTTGAGCTGTATTTATTTCTCTCCCGCTCTTTCCAATAATTTGAGCAGAGTGGGAGAATAATTATGTCCCTTTAGAAAGTATTTTACAGAGATCTTACCGGGTAATCAATATAGCTATAACTTGCACAGTCCCTTGCGATTGTTGGGAAAGCACAATAAAAAATAATTTTGTTAAAACAACTTCAGAATTTCACTGACATTTCGGTTTTTATATCTACCACAAATGCTATAATAACCGATATTCATATTTTTTTATATCATAGGAGGCAAACGAACAGGCGGGATGTTAAGTGATCACCACCGTCCATAGACACTAGCAACACTAGGGTAGTCGTAAGTGCGTTGTCAGCCTGTGGTTGGGGGTAAAGGGGAACACCGTTACTTCACGTCGGTTTTCTGTGAGAGGGTGGTACTATCCCGGGTTAACCGACCCATTCATACTGAAACCAGTAATAGCTTCAGTGTGGCTTTACCACCTACAGATTATTTACGTATTATAATATTTTATTGGTACTCACGCAAAGGATTAGCATATAAACTGTAGTAATCATATCTCGTATCATTGGTTAGGGTTATGCCATTCTCCACTTCAGCACACTTGAGTATTTCACATGTGTAATTAATATTACTGTCCCGCGCTTCTGGTGGGTTAAAGTTTAACGCGAGCCCGTTCCTTTCGGCGCCAAGTCGCTGGCAGCTTTTCAGAGACGAGTAGTTGGCATAAATTATGACTCCGATTTTGGATCTATAGCATTTCTCTACGAGATAGTATTTTGGAGCGATCACAGGCCTCGTTGGACATTTTGTATATCCTGATGTGTGTATAAAGGTTAGCAATACTGGAAGAGCTATTAACAGCATTATTAACAAAATATGAATATATTGTGAATTATTAGAAGACAATATTTCGCACCTTTTAAAGTTCTTGATTTATTAATGTAAATATATGTGGAACTACATATGTCGGTTGATATGACGGGCTTTCCTTATATATTCCGTTACTATAAGCATATTAAAAATTCCCTTCAAACATTTATATCCTCTGTTAAGTACTTAAATGCGAATAAAATATTAATCATGACAAAATCAAAATAAAAACTTTCTGATTTTCTACAGCGTAAAAGTTATAATACCGGTTTTAACACGGCACAACTTTACTGATAGTTGTACACAATTCAAATGATAGGTTAGTTAGAAAATTGTAATTCAATATTTTCCAACAATAACTAATTTGACAGTCTAATTGAACACTGTAGAGAGAGTGACAGGAAGGCCATTCGTATAGTGAATTATTTTAAACTAGTTGTTCCTGTTGCTTCGTTCGTGTGAACTACAAATTATCGATTTTTTAACATTTTTTTAAATAATTACATGGTTTATTTTATATTACCAGGTTTTGCCCGGGTTCGCTCGTGTTTATGTTAAGGAACACTTTGTCCGTTTTTTTACACCGTGTTTACAAAATTTTATGATTATCAGTCGCAGAAGCACATTTGTATTTATAGTTGTGTTGTATTGTCTTTATATTACTTGTACTAGTTAGAGTATCAACTAAACATTTATTGCTAGCTGAACACCTGCAACTTTATTTGCTTTGTTTATTACTTTAACAATATATTTTAAGTACAGAAGAAAAAAACATATTTACAAAATATATTTAGTCTTTTGTAGCGCCCATAAAAATCGCGGTTTTTTAAAACATCAATAACTTTATATGAAATTAAGGCATCGTGATATATTTCCTTAATATAAGGAGCAAGTGTAAAGTTAGAAAGTAAAAAAAGAAGATCGAAATCTATCTAGTTGTTTTAGTATGATACTCGCACAACAGCAGACCTCTACAGTTTTATTTATATAAAAGATAAAAGAAATATAGTCTTATTGCTCTCAATATTATTTAACTAAATATTTGTAAAAAAATGTGTATTTCAAAATACTAATCTATTAATTATTTCTCATGGTGAAACTATATAATTAAATCAAAATTATTATTTTACATGTCGTTTATGAATTTAAAAAAGAAATAAACACATAGAGTACCACGCAATTTTTTATGAGAAACAAAACTAGAAAATTTATTAGAAAAGTCATTTTGTCACTACTTAATTCACTTTAATCATATAACTTGTTTCGTGTGTTATTTAATGCAAGAAAACATAAACTAAAACTAAGCAGATAATATAGTTATTATTTAAAATCACACGGCCGTAGCTAGGGGGGCGGCATTGTTGGGCGATGCCCTACCTTAAAAATATCAAAAAGTAAGATAAATTATTATAATTAAATTGTTTGTTCATAGTTTGAGATAAAAATAAATTGTAGCGATAGGTATCTAAACTTTCCGAACATACCACAGTTTGTGACATTCGAGGGCAGATCTATTATGATAAATTAATTACTTCTGCCCTAGCTGTAGGCTGTAACCATTGCTGCCCTACCTCAAATTCGACTCTAGCTACAGCCCTGGGACATCACATATATAAATCAAAAATATTACAATTCTAAACTATAACTATAAAGAAAACATCAAATGTTAATTTAATTTTGATTTTATTTAAAATGCATTTAAGTGGAAACATAGGTATAAGTAGTTTTGGTAGAATTTTTTATTACATTAAAATTCCAAAATATGTGAAGCCACACTAGGTATGAAGGCCATTCAAATATGACCGCCTATAACAAGGACGCGGTTTCCAGAAATCATGTAATTCGTGCGTCATCATTTATGGATAACCCCTAATATAATTGTTATAAAATACTAAGGGGTATTTTCAATTGCATGTGGTTCATGAGGATTTCATTTTGTTATGATTAAAATACGACCACACTATCGGGAACGAAAAATTAAAGAACCTTACAGAGTTCGTGAAATCTGTCTACAGAATTAGTTGGTAACAGTATTTATTTTAATAACGCAATAGTGGAAAAAACGGGTTGCGATCTCCATGATCATAAGCTACCAGTAAAGCTTAGGGATACATGTAACACGAGTACTTTCTCAGTTACGCGCTGCAGACCCTTTACTGGCTTAAAGTTGTCTAACTAATATCTACGTGATGGTATCTATTAGTATATTATTTTATATTACTATATTCTATCCTATGTCCTCCACATTACTACATTGTATCGATTATGTTGATTTTGTATAACATAAACGGTTTTGAAGAACGTCATTAGAAAAAATACTTTTACAGAAATTGTTTTGTTTCAACAAACGCGCTTACTACAAACTGAATCAAATAAGTCTTTTTTTAATGAGTCACGTACTGCATATGACATAATATATATTGTTTTATCCTTATAAGCCTTTAGCGATTATTTCAAGTTTATTGTTTCATTCAATATTACTGTCCATAATATTAATTCGAATTCCATCATAGATCTAGATGTACATTCAAACAATTGTCATTTATTTGGAGATGTCATTTTATTGCAAGTATTTTGATTCAGAGAAATAATCGATTTTACATTTATAACTAGTTAGTTTGTAGTTTTACAGTCGGAAAAATGGGATGTCTTTTTTCTCGAGTTACGCAAGAGGTAAATTTTCTATATTTTTGTACTTAGTATTTGTATGGAAACTTATTCTTTGGGCCCACAATACCTAGTCTATAGTATTTTAGATATGACTGTAATAATAATAATAAAGCCTTTATTTCCCGAAATTTTTGACAGTAATACAAAGACAAAACTATAATATATCACGTAATTCGGTGTGCCTAATGGCAAAGGCCTCCTCAAACTCTTTCCATTGCTTTTTGTCTGCCGCCACTCTTGTCCAAAGGTGTAAAATGTCATTTTAAAATCATCTTCCCATCTTTTTGGTTGACGACCTCTACTTCTAGTGCCATCCCTTGGAAACCAGATCGTTATTTATTTGTATATAACTGTAGTTTTACAAATTGTTTGGATATTTTTTCACGAAAACAGATGCTTGTGTTTTTGTTTCTTTGGTCATTACTATCGTTATTACATTTTAATATATGTAATCATACAAACAACTACTATTCTACTGCTTTAAAAAGATCGTAAAAGAAAAAACACGTACTATATAGAATAAATAAGTTTTGTGTACTTTATTTTGGTTCTAATCTCTTCAGGAAGATCTGCTGTATGATATGACACCTATCCGACATTTACCGGTAATATTTGTGAACGGTGTTCCTGGTGCAGGGAACCAAACAGTCGCTCAAACTATCTCTGACATAACTGGGTATATGATGATCAGGCCTGGTGAGTTGGTAAGAGCAGAAGCTCAGAAGGATACCACTAGGGGAAGACTTATCGCGGACAAGTTACAAGTGCAGGAAGACATACCAGAGGTTCGTACATTCACAGTTTAAAAGTAAAATATCAGTAATACAAGTCTCTAAAGAAATAAGTCATCAATTTTTTTAGATGTTTTACAGTTTCATTTTAGTTTTTGATAGTATTTCTACCAGGATAACATAATGTTGCGAAATAACTTAAACTAATCAGTGCGTTACTTGAAATTTGACCATACTTAATTAATCTGTAATCAATATTGAGAAAAAAACGAAGTTTTTCCAAAAGTTTTTGTTGATGGTACTAAAGCTTGTCAATATCTGATAACAAATAAAGAAAATCCGTAGAGAAAAGAGGGAAAAGATGAACTTGACTATTTTGTTTCTGTTTATTTACATATAGATTTTATTGATGCTTATTTTTGTTTTATTATTGCTTATATTGGTTCACACTTTTATCTAATCAAAACACTTTTACATTGCGTTCTATAATTATTTCATTATTTATCTTTGCTCTGCTGGTCGTAAATTTAGAGATTCTACTGTGGAAACTGGTGATATATATTATACCAGTGCCGGAAGTAAATCATACAATAGAGAATGCTCTACCATGCTAGGTGTCTCATATATTACATCACTTTTTGTTTTTGCTTTACTGAAATCTCAGACTCTGTTGGATTGCATACTGTATACTTCGCTTTATTGGGTATCTAATCTTACTACTAAGGAGCTATTATAGTTTGTATGTTATGTACTATATTTATTTCTAGATTACTAAGGCTAAATCTTTGTTTTATAGGATTAGTTAAAATTGAACAAAATTTACAACTTCGTAGTGTGTTGTCTAAGGAAAAAAAATTGTCTAGGATAGATTTTGTAATTATTTTAGATATAACT
Source organism: Antheraea pernyi (assembly GCA_015888305.1). Classification (NCBI taxonomy): domain Eukaryota; kingdom Metazoa; phylum Arthropoda; class Insecta; order Lepidoptera; family Saturniidae; genus Antheraea; species Antheraea pernyi. The sequence goes on along the minus strand of MU159123.1, from coordinate 197,108 downwards.
ATCATTGCAGCAAATGACAGTCGATTTAATAAAAGAATCGATGCTATCACAAGAAGACGCTAAAGGTTTCATACTGGTTGGTTTCCCAAAGAATCCTCGGATGTCTAGCATGTTTAACCGCCAAGTCAAATGGCCAGAGAAGATCGTTGCTCTTGAAGTTGACAATGAGGTAATCTCTTCCTTAAGCTTATGATATAATTTTGCCAAATTTTATTTATTGCATAAATGCGGTTGTATTCCCTATAATGTAGTTTACTACTAACTAGCAGGCCCGGCGGACGCTATCCCGGTCTGATAATTAAAAAAACTTGACAAATTACATACCTAAACCTTCTTCATGAATCACTTTATCGACTGGTGAAAACCGCATGAAGATCCGTTCAGTGGTTTTTAAGTTTGTCGCGAATAGACAGACAGAAGTGGCAGACGACTTTGTTTTATAATATGTAATGATTGCATAAATGAGGTTTTATTCCCTATAATTTATTACGAATGGTCATACTGATTTGGTTATCGACTCATGTGGTATAACGATTATCTTAACGGTTTTCCTCGATGACTGAGATCTTTTTCAAACCGGTGGTAGTGTTTTAACGTTCACACAAGTACCTTCTCAAGAACTAAGTATTTTTGATTTTGGTTTTAAAGGATTAGTTGCATTTATTGCTATAATTTCTCATTGTAAATTTAAGAAATTAATCATATAGTTTCTGTTTACTAGCAACACTTTAAAGATCTGAAGAAAATATATCTTTGCATGAATTATAGTGATTCTGTGTTTAGATAACAAACAAGAGTAAGAAATTGTTATTCTATAAAACATTTGTTACTCTTATTTTTTAAAGTTATGATGAGGTCGTAATTATAAATCAGAAAATAACTAATTCATTACATTGACGTTTTTGTACCATTTATTAATACATTTTTATTTTATTTCAGGTAGCAGCAACTAGATTACAAAACAAACTTTCAGAGTTAGGCAGGCCGGAGTCAGAGATTAACGCAGCGCGGCAGATAGTCCGTGAAGCCGCCCATAAAGTTAAAAACGTTCACAAACGTTTTGGTGGACACGTAATTACAGTAAGAATGTTATTAGTATCTGAAATAATGCACTTTTCTTGTTCATATCCGATACGAAATATATATAAGAGTTGTTGAGGTATGTATGCTTGGTACACATATATGTTTCAACAACTCATATATGTATGAATAGTTAGCTTAGCTTAGGTTAGCTCAGACAGGTCGCGAATTGCATGTATCAGGCAACAACCAAAGCCGAGGTGTGCTGCGCACCCTTGAGCTAGTTGTCAAAATAAAATCGGTTGAGTGCCTTAAGCGCTCGCTTTGGTAGTCCGGTGAAGCTGTTAAGACCTTGCTTGGTCAATAGCTTAGTCAATTCGAAAAAAAATATATATCTATATAAGAGTTGTTGAGGTATGTATACTCGGTACACATATATGTTTCAACAACTCATATATGTATGAATAGCTAGCTTAGCTTAGGTTAGCTCAGATAGGTCGTGAATTGCATGTATCAGGCAACAGCCCAAGCCGAGGTGTGCCGCGCACCCTTGAGATAGTTGTCAAAATAAAATTGGCTGAGTGCCTTAAACGCTCGCCTTAGAAGTCCGGTGATACCTTGACAGGTCAATAGCGTAGTCAGTTCGAAAAAAAAAATCTTCATCTTAATACTTAAAAGAGGACATGTCATATTATATCATACTAGTGGGCGCCCAGCGGTCGACATTAGCCCATAGTTCATTGAATTTTTAAAGTTTGGACTTTATTGGGGTTATTTTATCAATGGCATCGACTTCAAATATATAATTAGGTAGTTCGAATATCAATGTTTTTTATTTAATTCGGTTAATTTAATAATTAAGTTATTTTTCGCTTTTTAGTGCCTTATTCGTTTTTCACATCGAAGGTGGTTTATTTTTTTGTGTAAAAAAAATATTTCCCCATTTTTAGTGTTCATAAATATATCTGATTTGTAATGGGTATAATAAATCGGTTCCAATTTCAAGTAAATACGTAGAGACGAAGTGGGTGAAAATCAAATAAACGATATTTCACCCCCTTAGTTGTTGAATATTTTCTTCAAATTTATACAGAATCACTGCTGAATTTAACTAATTCAAATAAAAAAGAAAGAATCATTAAAATCGGTTCACAATTTGCGGAGATATCGATTAACATACATTAAAAAAAATACATACAACCGAACGTAGTAACCTCCTCTTTTTCCAAGTCTGTTAAAAAATCTCTCCTCCTTTTTCGAAGTCGAGCATAGCAACCTCTTTCGCAACCTTTTTTGAAGTTCTTTATTGACGGATGTCAAAATGTCTTTTTTATTTACATGTGTGTATATGTTGTGTAAAATTGAAGCATTAGTGTGAGTAATGTATATTTTAATTAAATTAATGTACTTCTAATGCATTTTATATAAAATAAATAGCTTTCTGCACTTCTCCTCCATAAAAACTTTAATTATGCCAAGTTTCACGTTCATCCGTTCGCGCATTTCTCTCAAAAAGGGATACAAACTTTGGGCTTCACGTATTAATATATAGATAATATTATAATGTTTTTGATTTTAGTTATAAATCAAATCGGTCATCGGTAGAATGCGAAACGAAGTCATGTATCGAGATTGTAAATATTTGCATTCAGTTCTGGATCTCCAACGAGACCTAATCAAGACTGGCAGCGCGAAATAAGCCACACTTATACTGACTGTCACATGTAAAATAAAGCAAGTTGCTGATTTGTTGTTTGTGAAACAGCAGTTATAAAAAATAAAAGTAGCATTTATAAAAAATAATAACTTCACTATGACGTAATTATATTAAGGAAGCAATATCATTTAGAAGTTAGGCGATAATACAACATTTAAAAGTAGGGCGAAGAAAACCAAATGAATAGTATATGTCATTTATAATTTTTGACAAAAAATATCTGACGATTCATTTCTGATTAATTGAATACCATTAGTGCCACCAATTAGTGCAGTGAATGACATTTAAAACTTACATTTTCAGGTCGACAGTACAGGAAATCCGAAAGCACTAGCCACCACCCTGAAAGAGATCTTATCAGACACTATTGAAAAAAGTCTAAAGCGGCCCGAGTCTCCAGGCCCCCGGCCGCCCACATCAGTGTCTGCTCCCGCAGTAACACCAGAGTCTACTAATTTTCACTCATTCCTAGCCACCGAAGTTCAAGACATAATCGGTGAAAAGTGATTTTTAGCGTAATTTGATTTTGTAATTTTAAATTTTTATATTATATGGAACCATTAACGATCCTTGTTTCATTATTTGTGAGGTACATAGAGAATTTTAATAAGTGTGTAAGATGTTTGGCTATCTAAATATATATACATATAATAAAAGGCTAACGGAACGAAATCTGTGCATTACATGTTTTAAAGAAAAAATACTCTGGTGGGGCTTAGAATCAAGGACAGAATACATTTCCATGGTTTTTAAAATTTTTGTCTGTCTGTCGACCTGTCTGGCTGTCTGTCGTTTGTACAGGAATCACGCAAAAACTACTGCACGAATTTTTACAAAATTTCGTATGGTTATAGTTTATACATCGGTATAATATACAGGACATGTTTTACATATGTAACAAATTGGTATATTTGTATATCTTACTTATAAGAACCCAAAGGAGAAGGCTTATTAGATATAGTCCGGTGAAGCTGTACAGACCTTTACAGATCAATAGCATGGTCAGTTCGAGGAAAAACTTATTAGATACAAGCTTCTGCCCGCGACTTCCTTCGCGTGGAATAGTTACTTTGGGCTAACGTTAACACGCAGCGGAAGCTCTCAAGAGGATATAATGACCGATTTTGAAACATTCTTCATTGCTGCTCCGCTCCTATTGGTCTTAGCGTGATTATATATAGCCTATAACCTTTCTCGATTAATGAGCTATATAACACTGAAATAATTTTTCAAATCAGATCAGTAGTTCCTGAGATTACCCCCTACAACGTCACAAGCTCACAAACTTTACCTCTTTATAATATTAGTATAATAGATAATGACTTTTTTTGGTTTATGACGTTTTGAGATACGCCAGTGTATATTTATTTCCCAAGAGTTTTGTAGGTCGGCATGACAGTGACCAATACCCATGGATTTTTCGGTGATCACTGTTGTTCTTGTATTGCACTATGCGTACCACCAGGTACATTGCAGTCAATATGTCGAGATCAGATATGAAAAAAGTAGGAAGCGTATGCCTTCAGCCTATTATAGTTTATGTAATAAGAAAAAAAAAACAATTCTACCATTAATATAATACAATTTTATTTATTGAAAACATTCTTTATATCTATTGTTAGTTTACATACTGGTACACGAGAAAATTCCTTTTTTACTAAATTTCAAAATTTTAATCAAAATGACAAACGACACACGTCGTTGTCAATTGTCACAAAATGCGCATCGACTTTTAAAATATTTTAAAGACAATGTTCATTTCGAATTCTGACGCGCGTTATAAAGCATTCGCTTCCATGTTTTTTGTAGGATAAGAGAACAATTCTACATTCATGTTAGTGATAAGAACCTGATATATTAAATTCTAACTAAAGATTCTAAGGAAAGTGACGGGAATTTGGTCGAGAAATCCAGCACGCTGCGTAGATCAGTTATCAATATCATGAAAATAAAATTGCGTAAGTAAAACTGTATTCAAGAAGTTATTTGAAAATCTAGATTGTTTTATACCTCGGGGTTGCCATTCATCCCGATATGTCGGGATTATCACCATCACTAGATTCTCTGTTCCGGTAAAGAATTATTTAAGCTCGTCTTTTCGCATGGTCACAGAAAGAACGAGAAGAAGTGGGTAAATATTGTACAGATCTTCGGTAATAGTTATTTTCAAAGATATAAAGTTAACTCGGAAGTAGAAAAGGTTAAAAATTCTGTAGAAATTACCTATATTTACTTTTCAAATAAAAGAAAAAATCCTGAAAGATCAAGCATATAAAGTTAACTCGGAAGTAGAAAAGGTCAAAAATTCTGTAGAAATTACCTATATTCACTTTTCAAATAAAAGAAAAAATCCAGAAAGACAATCCAAATGTTTAAATTGTACTGATTATTTGCGATACCTGGTCACTACACCATTGCAGTGAATATTTTCATTAGTGACGCGAAAGTGGAATGGTTAAAGAAATTACCTGCGAAAATGTTCGAACTATTTTATTTAATTGCTTACAATGAATATGAGATAAATATGATTTTCGATCCATATTTGCTTAATAATCTACTTTTAATCTGGTGTACAGGGTCTATGAAGTATTTGAAATTAAGTCTCAATTTAATTTGTTTCTAACAACAAATGGTTCCTTTTACATATCATCCTTTATGTACGTATGTGCATGCTTAATTTGCAGCGCGCGACAGATTGCCGTCCACATCATCGACGGAAGACAACGAGAGCGGCACCGACTGGGACCCAGATATGGCTCGACCTCACCTCCCACCACATCTACCTCAACCATTCCCGCAACCTCCACCGTATCTGACTATGATGCACCCGCATATACGTCATCCGCCGCCACCTCAAGCTATCATTGTCGGTTCCGTGCGCAAACGACGCGGCAACTTGCCCAAGCATTCTGTCAAAATATTGAAGCGGTGGCTTTACGATCATAGGTACAATGCTTATCCAAGCGATGCTGAAAAACTCGCGCTTAGTCAGGAGGCGAATTTGACCGTCTTGCAGGTACGTTATTTTAAATTGAAGATTAACAATATATACTATAATGAAACTATGACAATATGAAATATCATGCATTCTTTTAAACCTACATTTATTTACGACTATCTGTGCCCGCGATTTCGTCCGCGTGGAACATAATGTAAGCAAACAGTGACTAATAAAATCATCTCAATGTATTAAGTCCGTTTACTTATATACTTTTCTCTCGTACTTAAGTTATGTCGTCTTTAAAATTACAATAACTTTTGATAGAATGAATGATTTTAATGAAACTAAGACAAAATGTTACTCAAGGATATGCTTTATAATTTTTCATCATCAAGTTTCATCGTCCCAGTATTTTAGCAGTGATGCGTGTTCAAACAATCAGCCAGCCAGACGGACAGACATATCTAAAAATGATTATTCCAAGACACCCTGTAACAATTTTTTTCACAAAAATCTAATAGCTACAGACACGTTTGATTTACATTCTTATTATATGTATAGATATACTTAATTGACAACCATTATTGTACTTCTTGTATTTTGTGCGGCATCTTTTGAACACATAAGATTTGTGAGTTTAAGATATATTGGTTTTTGCACTTATTGGAACGCTTCGAAAATGCTTACTAAATAAATATAATACTTCTCGCAACGCACTGTAATTATAATTTTATGTAACTCTTTCTTCGTAATTTAGAGATTTATTCCTAGTACAATACTAAGAAAATTGACAAACCCAAAAATGTATAGTGTTAAAATGCGACCATGAATAGCGTCCAACGCGTCTTTATCTATAAATAAACAAAATAAAGTTGCCACAACATAATGTAACTATCACAATTTGCTTAGGTATGCAACTGGTTTATAAATGCCAGACGTAGGATTCTTCCCGAGATGATTAGGCGCGAAGGATATGATCCTTTGCATTATACGATATCGCGCCGTGGGAGGAAACAGCCGGGAGCTATCCCCGGAATGGGACCGATGGTGGGGCTGAATTCAGCGTCTACTTCGAGTATGGGATTGGGACCTGGAAGTGTAACCGTTACTTCGTGGGATGGTATAGTAGTAGAGGTTTGTCGGAATGCACTACTATCTAAAAATGCTTATTTTTTAAGCAGGTTAATGTTTGATCAAAATCAATTTAGGATTATGAAACTATCAAAAGATAGAAAATAAATAAATTATTTGATCGGTAGTTAGGTAAGCCAGTTAGCTCTATTGATGTAGCTCTATCATGTTGTTTTTTTTTTCACGGAGTCTTGTTGAAATCTGGCCTACGTTGATGTTTTTTTTTTGAACTGACTACGCTATTGACCAAGCAAGGTCTTAACAGCTTCACCGGACTAACGTTGATGTAGTATCCCAGTGTAATACTAACAATATTTTGTAGATGGTAAACATAGCAAGTGTGTTTAATTAGGTCGTGATTACCAAGTGTAACATCGGTTGATGTATCTATACTAATATTATAAAGAGGTAAAGTTTGTGATGTTGTAGGGGGTGATCTCAGGAACTACGGGTCCGATTTGAAAAATTCTTTCAGTGTTATATAGCTCATTTATCGAGGAAGGTTTATAGGCTATATATCGTCACGCTAAGACCAATAGGAGCGGAGCACCACTGAAGAATGTTTTAAAATCATTTTTTCCTTTTGAGAGCTTCCGGTGCGTGTTAGCGTTAGCCCAAAGTAACTATTCCGCACGAACGAAGTCGCGGGCAGAGGCTATATTTAATAATTAAGTGGGATGGTAGGGTGTCCATTGTCCATATCCGACTGTACCTTTAATGTCATGTATAAATCCGTTACAATGGATCTCTCTTACTTTGTCGGGTTTCGGGATCAGCCAATATGCTATCAGCCAGGAACAGGCTTGCTGGTCGGCATTACAACGACGAATGCCAAATTGATTGTTAGATCTCTCGGTAGATTATCATTTTATATAATAATATCATTTTTGTATTGCACTGTCCTTACCATTAGGTGCAGTGCCTTTGCTTTGTGATGCTACAAAAAGAATCTTTTCAAGTCTTCAGTATATTGATTAATAATGATTTGCATCCATTAGACGTTTAAAGTCAATTTTTGTCTAGAAAATAATATTTACATAATACATAATGGAGATTCTTGCTTATTAACAAATAGGATCTATATATTCTACGCAGAATGGTGTTGAAGTACGCAACCACGATTACGGAGAAGGTCTTCTGGTGTATAGGAGCGAGGGGGATGAGTTAGGTGTCGGCGAGGAAGGTTACTCGAGCGCTATCAGTGAGGAGGAGGTCAAGTACGATCCTTCCGTATGGCAGTCCGTTATTAGATACGGCCCTGAGGATCACGACCTACATTCAGCACCTAGAAGGTCTTTTATATTTTTACTACTCTGAAATAAATATATGAAATAATCCTCTAAAATATATCCTTACCTTTTCTTAATTTCAATAAATTACTGTATTTATTTTTAAAGATAATCATCATCAAATTTTATTGGTTTCAGCATGAATGGGTCGGCTCGCCCGGGGTAGTACCACCCTCTCATAGAAAACCGACGTGAAGTAACAGTGCTTGCATTGTTGCGTTTCGTTCGGTCAGTGAGAGCGCCGGAGACCCATCTCCCCTTCCCTCTCCTCTCTCCTCTCCCTTTCCCTTCCCTAACCCTTTCCTCCAAAAGATAGCAACGCACTTGCGACTCCTCTGGTGTTGTTAGTGTCCATGGACGGTGGTGATCACTTAACAGCAGGTGACCCACCTGTTCGTTTGCCACCTATGACATAAAAAAAAAATCAATTTGAATTAGATTTTTTTTTGTCTTCTTTTCCTTATTTGGGGTTAGGGGTGGCGAGTGTGTGTGCCCCAATAGAGTCTCTGCTTTAGCTGGGTAGAGAAGGTCGAGGGCCAACAATTGAAAGGCGTGAATTGTAACTTTTAATTTATTGTCCCTGTACCGAAAACCTTCCGTGCGGGCCAGTGCGCAGTAACTGGCTCACTGTTCATACGTCGCGACTACATATAATTTGTTTACGATGCATTTAGTCACTACACTAAGTGTCGATCGGAATATAGATATATTCATTTTACTCAAGTGCAAAATCTTCAAGTATTTCTTATGTAGGAGTGTATGAATGAATGAATGAATTCTTTATTGTACTTTTGATTTGTACACTGGCGAGATTAATGCCATGAGGCATTTTCTTCCAGCCAACCAGCGGTATTGATGTTAAGCAAAAACTTGTGTAGGTAGTGCCTATATAAACAAAACAGAAGAAAATGGATAAATAAATATACACATACAGTATAGAAAAAACTCTTGCTTACACTTGCTATAAAATGATTGAAACACTAATTTTCTTTTTATCTTCAGCTCTAATTCAGTGAGAAATGTGGGTGAGATGGATGGAAACGAGCGAAGTGACATGTCAGAGGTCGTAACGACCACCGACGATGGTAGCACGTGGCAATCGTTGCAGACGGTTGGGCCGCATCCAGTGCTGCGACCACGCCGTATGCAGGTGAGTCCGCCTCCGCAACAACATCCACCACCGCCTGTTGCCGTCGAGCTTGAAGTCGCTACCACAGACATGTGGTGCCATACCAGCTCGTAACTACTGAATTATCTCATATTGCTCGCATTAACTAACGATTAATTCACTAGAATAAAACTGACAATTTGATTGATTTGAAACAGATTCAATAATACGTTCCAGTCTCTCTTCATTTTGATGCAAGTGAAGAAAATGTTTTTTCAAATACTCGAATTTTAATACTTATTTGTTACAAATGTAAAAGTTAGTTAGTACAGCCTATTTAGGTTTTATATTCTCTTGTGCTTTCATTTGTATGTAATATGTATAGATAAATTACAGAGGACGTCGGTTTTAAAACGCTCATGGTTACATATTTTCTGTGAAAATAATTCACAATTCGTAATAGTGTTATAATTTTGTAATAAAAGTTTATAATTAATTATGGTCTTTTAATAGTAGTTAAATTGACTGTTTTAATACCGGCATCACCTGAAGTATATTCATTAGATTTATAATAATAAAAAACATTTTACAAATTAACAATTGACTGTAAATTCAGATGATGCCGGGATTGGAAGACGGTGATCGCGATCAATTCAAGTGCTTATATCTACTAGTTGAGACGGCAGTGGCTGTACGACAAAGGGAAAAGGAACAAGAGCAGGCAGTCTATTCTCCCTCTGCACCGATAGGATATTAAGTCGGTGATAATAAATCTTAAGGAGCTCCTTTAATATTAGATTATTCACTTTAATGTAAGATAAAATTTTATACCGCTAGTTTATATTATAGTAAGAACAAAAATGTCACATTGGTATGTGCAATGAAAATTGCTAAATGAATGCTTTGAGTTTTATATAGTATTCCATAAAACTTTTTAAGTCCATAAGATGCAATTAAGTGTTGTAATATTTGTGGCGTATGGAACACAAGTTTCGTATCAAAATTTTTCTAAAAGCAGTGGGTCGTTAGCAATTGTATAACTATTCACAAAAACCATCGATATCAAAAGCATTTTAGTATGAAATTCTATGAATCTGTATCTAATGTGTTGAGCGATGATCGTTGCGGGTTCTGTAGATTTATTTGGACGTTCACCTTTAATTGAAGACAAGTCATATAAAACTATATTTTGATTCATGGCGGTAATATTTCTTGTCTAGCAGTCAATTTGAATGAATAGGTTATTTAGGTTTGTAATATTAATAAGGATATTAATAAGCGAGGTTTTTTTTATTTAAGCTAAATATACTATGATTAGTACTCGTCTTGTAAACGTGTGTACTTAAGGTATAAGTAATTGTTACTATGTATTTACAATCTTAATAATAAATTTGTTGCAACAACACTGTTTTAGATAGAGGTAAACTCGTTGAAGCGCATACGGTAGCCTTACACTGTTATAATTTTCCATACTATATATCCTTATACCATGTTATTGAGTCCATTGTCATAAAGTTAAATAATATATGCAAATAAATAAATATTAGAAATGTATTTTTAAAAATCCGATTTAATTTTTTTCAATGTGTTTAGCGGCCATTTTGAAATCTGCCATTTTGTTTGTATTTGCGTTTCATGTATTGTCATCAGGACTAAAAAAACATGCATAATTGCGAAGTCTGACTTCTAAAGATCTAAAGGAACTGGTTCTAATTCAGTTTGCAAGATTTGAGTTAAAAATAAAATAAAATAAACATTGCAAGCTACATAAAAGCTTGTAAAAAGGAGTATTTGTGAAATCAGGGTACCTCTTACATGCGAAGAAGAAACCAACTGTGCTAACGATCAATTGAAGAGATTAGATCGACGAGTTAATACTTGCTATCGCTATCTGCTGGTGTTTGTATGCCAGTAGATTTTTATTTATGGTAATACTTTGAATTTACGGAGACACCACTAGCTAATTGTAAACTGTAACCTCGAAATGTATATTGGAACAATAATGTCAAATGGGCTTTCGTGATCCACTCCGAAGTGGTCGAATAACAACAAAAAAACACAAACTATTATCAAATTCAGTAAAACAAGAAAAATAGTAAATCCAGGTTCTTACTTAAAGTTAGATGTATTGTGCATGTATTGTTTTTGGAAATTTATTAAGCAGGCATAAAGGCAGAACATTACAAGGTGCGGATCGAGTGTCTTGAAAGTGCAAAAACGAAACCAACAAGCGTACCTAGTAATAAGGGTGAATTATTTTAACGTTTTTGGATATATAATATCTAAATAGAACATCTATATTATTATTATGAAGAAATTACAAATATACGGATATCTTTCTTGGAAAATAAATATTGTGTAAAGTCGGTTTACGCACGATAATTTTACGTGATAACGACTCGGACGCGTCGGCCGATGTAGTGGAAGAGAGATAGATGTTATACAAGCTGAACGCTTAGGCCGATCGCTCCTCTTTATCGCTTGTTCTGCGCTCTCGCTTGCACGCTCGGCTTGGACGGAACGTGACACTTTTTCGTGCGTGCAGCCGGCATTCTTTGATTTATAAGACGTTATCACGTCAAAACAAATAGGAATTATGATTTAATTCTAAAAATTCTTTCACTGATAGAAAGCTACGTTTAGGCTGTTTCTTTACATAGTCTTCTAGTCATAGTCATACAAGTCTTGAGGAGTGGGGCAAGCGGTGTTTTAATATCTTTTTTCCATTTACATAAAATATTACAAGTAAAAAGCAATAGGTACGTTATTTACATGATATTTCGACAAAACAAATGGAACGATAACGCACACATACGTAAAGTAATATTGTAACGCCATACTATCTTAGATAAAATATGGAATTAAGATGGCATATTCTCAATATCCGTGGTGAAACGGAAATGGTTACATGTTGCTTAGATGGAGGCGGATTAATGGAGGTAGTTCACGTTTACTAGCTAGCCAAATTTTAAAAATGCGCTGTCGAAGCTCTTATGACGTATCTACAGCTTTATAGTTATAATATCATTAAGATAATAAACGCGAAAAGCGAAGTTGAGGGTACTAACTAGTGTTCAATAACAACCAGGGGCTAGGTTGTTTGGTGGTTAGTGGCGTTTGAAGTTCGGGGCATAACGTTATTGAACAGAGCGGCAATGCGACTGATTTCTAGGGTACCATAAAGTTTCGTTCGGTCAGTGAGAGCGCTGGAGGCCTACCTCCTCTTCCCCCCTCTCCATCCTCTCTCCCCATCCTCAAAACACAAGCTGGCAACGCACTTGCGACTCCCCTGATATTGCTAGTGTCTATGGACGGCGGTGATCATTTACCATCAGGTGACCTGACTGTACGTTTGCCTACTATGAAAAAAAAACTGACGTAACAAATATACGCATAATACGGAAAACGGTACATATTAGAAATTAAAGATTTTAATCGATATTTTATTAAAATTAAAATATCAGTAATATGTACATTTTGTGTATAAAAGTAAAGTGTTGTGATTGAGATTTAGACAGCAGCGCTTGCAACAATTGGATCCAGAATCTTCTGAACTTCTTCGAAGATGGCATCGACGGTTCCCTCTGCATTTATCTGCAAATTTAGAATTAAAATAAATCAGATCCACGGGAAAGTGATAGAATGTTATTAATGAAATTCACTCATAAAAGAATAGATTTGCGTAAACTGCTTTACAATCGTTGGTAGCTCATTTGCAACACATTCGAATTTCATATCGATTAATGTGGTATATGTTTATAGACTGTCCACAATTACTATACTTGCTTAATTTTAACACCAACTTTCGCGGACGTTGCACTAGACTGTTTCATATTCCTTTCTATATAAATAACATTTCCTTTAATAATCCGATTGCTAACATGTGTCGCTCATATAATACTATCACTAACTGTATCTCCTGCTGTGCCGATATCGATATCGACATCGACATATTTAGCCTGAGTAAATTTCGTCACATAGTAAACACATTTCTCCTTAATATCATAAATTTTTTAAGTTAGCATACTCTTATAAGATTGTATGATTATATTTGCTAAGCATAGATGTGCATGCATATAGTTTTGTGATAATATAGCAGTAAAATAATAAACTGTAACTTGTAATTTTAAATATAGTTACGTATTATCTGTAATGTGTGCCTTGTAATAAATAAATAAATGAGTATGGGTAATGCGGTACTATCCTCGTCAATATTTTTGGCCGCTCTAAAATAGCCAATAAAATTTGTGATTGCGAATAGTATCGTCAAGAGGATAATAGAATACAAAGTTAAAATATTCTTGTAGGAATCTCAAATTTGCATTTATTAATCATTAAATTAGCTCGATATTACACATATAATATATTACGTATTATATATATTACGTAATGTGTTCTGTGTAGCTATATTCAAAACCTTCGATCAACAATAACTAGATAAAAGGTCGGCGCGAAAAATACGTCTCGGTAAATAAGACCTCACTTGAAATGTGTGCCCTTATTTTGTTTAGATTGTTTGAAACACAGACAATGTAAGCCCGTTTCACATGCCGCAGTGTATTCAAAAGATGCAAAAATAATACCCGTAAAAGCATTTTCACGGCCGGAGTATCTTACTTTCGCGAAATACATGTTGAATACGATATATATTAAGCTTTAAACTAACAAATTATATCAAATTTTGAACAAAATTACCGATTTTAAACCTGTGATACAAATGTTTGGTCTCGCCCCTCACAAACACGCACAATAACGGGAGTATCTTACTTTCGCTAAATACATGTTGAATACGTTATATTTTAAGCTTTAAACTAACAAATAATATCACATTTTGAACAAAATTACCGATTTTAAACCTGTGATACAAATGTTTGGCCTCGCCTCTCACAAACACGCACAATAACGGGAAAACGTACTTTATTCATTACGTGTTAAGGGTGAATTCACACTAAATGTTGTTTATGTTGTCTTTTCATTTGTGAGGGGAGTAATTTATTGCTTTGCTCGTTTTATCGTAGATAATATTTTGAGCATTTGTGACTTCATAACTAGGTGTTATGGTTGTAATTAGGTTGAACTTAAAACTGGTGTAAACTTTTTTCTCCCTTTGTTAGTAAACAAATAGCTACACATAAGTATATATTTACGCGGACAATTTTTAGCATCGATTTTGTATGTGGCCCTTTATCTAGTTATTGTTGATCGAAGTTCAAAACGGTCAAAAATTTGCCGAGGACTGTACAATTAATTCTACCTGGAGTCTGTCATTATATTGCACGACTGCAAACTATATATTTTTATATTGCTTTTATTTTGGCAGCCAATCTTATACTAGATTATTACTGCCATTGTCGAGTAGAAAATGAGAATACAAGTTTCTTGCTATTATTTCAATGAATTGACCACAATGTGGCCGTCTTCTTCACCTTTCCAGGGATTTTTTGTGGCAAGTTAGAATCCACGCTCCGTAGTATTTGTTTTCCATTCATTTCACTTATGTACAACAACCAAACTATATTAGGTAAAGCGCCACCAACATTAGAAAACATAGAACCAAATAACACAACATTCCAAGATCACGCCAAAAACTTATATATTTAATTTATAAAAAATTATGAAGTAAATCGAGTTTTTTATCGACTTTTCTCGATGACTGCAATATTTGATTTTCTTTCAAACGTCTGTGTGTATATGGCATAATGGTCTGTGTGTAAATATTTTTTTATGTTTGCGTGATATTTAAACACCTACCAATTTATTCCGGTAGCCGCATTGAAATCGGCTCGTTTTATTTATATTCGAGAAAAATATCGTATATATTTTTGTCATTGTTTTATATTTAACAATTTCGAATAACTAACTTCGAATAACTCACAAAAACTAAAGATTTCATGGAACTATTGAAACCTATGGAACGAATCTAAAGTATTCTGAACTTACCCTCCTCAATTTGTCTGGGTACTGCGCTAGTACCAGTTCGTTGTTATCAATAAAGGTCTTGAGTCTCAGCTTAATTGTTTCTTCGTTATCGTCAGCACGGCCCGAGTTAGCGGCGCGCCCTAGAAGCCTCTTTGTCAGAGTTTCTGATGTCGCTTCGAAGTAAATTATCACCTGTGTAGGGGAGAAGGAGGTAAGACGGGGTAGCGGGTAAGACGGGGTACCCAGCGAAATTCACAGTTAAAATTGACCAATCACGCTTGTTCATTCATCGTTCGACGCGCCGCCATGATATTTGTCAGTCGCCCTAAGTTTAGGGGTTCACAAGTGCGCGGTGTCGAAAAAAATTCAAAAAAGTGTTTTACTGCAAATTGTTTATCATATTTTCTTCTGGTTTGATACGTAACTGTGGTTTGTTAAATAACGTTAGCTGGTGAGGTGTTGCTGTGATTAACGCTTAAACTAACTTATAATAAGGTAGGTACTGTGTTTCCTTAAGATTGTTGGTTGTTTTTTTTTTCTCTTTTTTTTTTTATAAAATGGCTATGCAGGCGAGATGGGGTAACGGAGTACCCCATCTTACTCCGTATGAGAATAATTTTGTTCTTGTTTGTTTACCGTAAAAATGAAAACTCTAATGCTCCAGCTAATGTGCCCACACGCGGTAAAAGTGACAGTAGCTTTGTTTTGACTTCTCCAAAACAACTTTTTCCACTTCCGCTTACTAAAAAATCCTGTCGTGTTGCTAAAAAGCGTGGAAAAACAGCAATTATCACGTCGTCTCCCTACAAGTAAGAATTAGAAGTCATTGCCCAGAAAAAAAAGATGCTGAACAGAAAAAACTAGAGAAAATAGAAACAAAAAGAAGAAAAGATGAATTAAAAAAACAGAAGAAAGCTGCTACAAAAGTTCAAAATGAACAATCAAAGAAGAATAGCCAATCGGAGAAAACAGCAAAACGACGACGAGTCTCATCATCTGAAGATGAAAGTGAAGAAGAGGAGGACACACCATGCATGTATTGTGAGGAAGTATATTCCATATCCATTGAAGGGTGCTCATATCATGCTCATTATGTGGAAGATGGACTCATAATAGCTGCGCAGGAATAGATGATGATGATGACGAAGCCACCCATGTCTGCGAGTTCTGCCAGGTCGAATAATCATCTTTCTCTGTGATCATTCTCAATAGCCCATCTTACCTCAGGGGGTACCCCATCTTACCAGCACTATGGGGCAAGACGGGGAAAAACACCTGTTTTTTATTTTATTTTTTTTCTCTGTAATGTGTTACCAAAAGTTCCTAATGACACCAAATATTAGAATAATAATAATTAGTTGTTAATTAAAAAATAAATATGATTGTTTCACTATGTATTTTTTTATATTATTGACCTTTAAAGCTTAAGTACCCCATCTTGCCACCCTATCCCCTAATACGAAAAATTCTTTATATGATTTTTACTAATGAAACAAATTAATATACATTAAATATTTTTAAGTATTTTGGATTGATAGGAAACAGTTTTTTTTATATCATGTGCAAACGAACAGGTGGGTCACCTGCTGTTAAGTGAACACCACCGTCCATGGACATTAACAACACCAGAGGAGTCGCAAGTGCGTTGCCATCTTTTGGAGGGATGGGTTAGGGGAGGGAAAGGGAGAGGAGAGAAGAGAGGGGAGGGGAGGTGGGTCTCCGGCGCTCTCACTGACCGAACGAAACGCAACAATGCAAGCACTGTTACTTCACGTCGGTTTTCTATGAGAGGGTGGTACCACCCCGGGCGAGCCGACCCATTCATACTGAAACCAATAATAGTTTCAGCGTGGCTCTACCACCATTAAAAACTAATAAACAACAAAGAGAACCTTAGTTAAAGTTTGTTCTAAAACATTTAAAAGTATGGGATCGATGATACTTTTAAACGTAAAAAAATCACACCTAGGTTCAATGAATGAATTTGAAGAGGAAATTTTCAAGCTTTTAATCATTACGTAATTGCTTATCGTCGGAATGCCTCACGGTCGAACTATAGTAAGCGGGGCGCAGCCCGAGGTACGGGACGCAGGCTGGACTGCGCTTCGGCACACATTGAATGCGGTGATTCATAGCGCTTTTTGCGTAAATCATCTGATGTTGAGTGTATATCAGTTGTGCGCTTCTCGAGATAATTAGGTCAAATATTAAGAACTTATTTTTTAATTGATTTAGAACCAGAAACAACTACACAATGACCCCAGAAAATATTGCTGCTGTTTAACAAGTCATCTGTATATATATATTAAATTTAATTCATTTAAATACTTACAGTAACAGGTGCGATAGCCTGTTCGAATGCAATACCCTGCGACTTCTCTCGCGGATAACCATCGATGAGGAAACCTTTTGCTTCTTCAGCTTTTGCTTCGATTGCCTCCTTTAGTAGATCCAAGACAACTTCGTTTGGAACAAGTTCACCTGGGGGCCAAATTAATTAATTATTTTTAATTATAAAAAATATCAGTCTCAGTCGTAGTGGTCTAGTGGTTTGAACAATAGCATATTACATTCCGATATCCGCTGGTTCGAAACTCGGCATGTAACAACGAATTTTGGGGAAATCGCGTACATTTACTAATTTATATTGGTAACACCATCGGCTAACGGTGAAGGAAAACATCGTGAGGAAACCTGAACCTGAGAAATGTTCTTGTAATACTAGTGTACCTATATGGCAAAACAGAACTGTGGATTTCTCAGAGTTTAAAATCGCCAATACGTCGTGGACAGGTGTCGTGATTATGCCCATACCTTCCTTCGGGGAAAGGTCTATATCCTGCAGACTCTTACAGGCTGATGCGGATGATCAATCTTAGTTTTATTTATTGTGACATTTATTATTCTAATTTCTTCTTAACTATTCATCATTATTTTGGCCCGTTCAGATATTTAATCTAGATTACGGTAAGGCTACCTACCTATTGTATAAAAAAGAAATAGTGCGCGGAGAACATCCGCAGCGGAAGAACTGAAACTTCGTAATGTGGAAATGAAAATAGGAAGGGGTAGAAATTGATGTTTAGTGAAATCATATTGTCTCTTTAAGCCAAACTTTATTAACATAGCTTACAATTCACAATTGATCGCATCTTATAATTATCATTTTCGAGTAGAGAAATATCCAAATCTATAACATTTACAACGGGATTATGATAACTAAAGTAAGATACGAAATGTTTGAGTTCTATTTCTTCAATATTTCTTGCAAAAATTGCATCAAGGAATATTGGACGCTACTCGTTACTAACGTTCGTGTTGGCCACAGGTACACTACGCGCATGCGTTCGAGTGTCACGTATTCACTCTCGATCTGTCTTTTTCTATTCCCCCTTAGCGTTAAACGCAACCTTGTTGGAAGTCGCATTAGAAGTTTCACTTCAAAAAATATTATACAAAGAGCTGATATAATAAGATGAAATGGGTACTCACCTTTTTCCATAATCGCTGTAAGGCACTTGGCTCTCTCCGAACCAGATTTTACTTCGGCTCTTAACAAGTCTCCTGAGGACAGATGGGTGAACCCGTATTTCGCAATTATCTTCTCGCATTGCGTACCCTTTCCGGATCCAGGGCCTCCCAACACCCACACGATAGGTTTCTTTGTTGAGTCGATCGGTGCCTGAAAATATTTAATAGTTTGTGAACAAAAATTTGTGAATCTAAATCTCTTCAAATTTACGCAAGAGAATATTATTTTTATAGCTAACGATTAACTTTTTACTGACCAGATTTAGATACCTTAATTGAATACCACATAAAATTTAAAGACGATCAAAACGGAGTTGTTGAGTCGTAGACAAAATAAATCAATGGCTTACAGAGAATAGAATTTCCAACACTTTTTTTGATATAAGGCTTTTAATTGGTAAATGGTAAATTACCAACATATTTCTGAAGTATAATATATTTTGAACGAGAGATTTATAGCACCTTCTCCTTGTAAGCTTTGCATTTTAAAGATCTGCATTGCAACGGGCATGGAGGCTGCTTGTCTATTTCTGGTTCTTTACACGGTTGACATATTTTCTGTTCCATTTGTATTGATTTTGAGAATACTAAATTTATTCAAAGGAGACATGCATTGACGGAGCTTATTTTTGACAATATCACTGGTAATTTGAAAGTCAAATGAAAGAGGTTCTAATTTATATAAGTCCACTCACCTATAGACCTCGCCAAACTTTTTGGCGCTCTGAATATTTAGAAAAACATAAATATACGTATAAATACGTATTATATTGTACGTATATGTATAAAATTGAGACAACTTAGGGACAGATAAATAAAAATTTTACTTTCCTATAATAATATTTTAATTTTGTTTTATATTAAACCCTGGAGCATATTACGGGCAAGGATTAAGAGCGTTCAATAAATTTGCTAAATATTTTATGTATTTTATATTATTGTAGAAGTGATTATTATTTGATTATAATGCTATTAATTATTCGTATATTATATAATCGTCAGGGATTTGCCTAATAATGTGAATAGGTAATTGAATATAAAATATATCTTGGGGGTGTCAAATAACATCTAAGACTTGAGACATCCAAGCCAACCTCACCTGCACATGGTGCACCCTGCTGAATAACGAACGAGGCAATAGCGAAAGCGGGGTGGTAGGGTTTTATAGCCTAACTGAGTCGCAACCACCATGTATATGGCGAAAAAGCCCGTCATTCCCGTCATAGTGATTCGCTTCTGCGGGCCGCGTTTCGGGATCAGCCTGTGCATATCCAGCTTTTCTCAGGCCGGCATGGCAGCGGCGACCGGCGATGGATAGTGTATCACTTGGTGGTCGCCATTGTTTTTGGATTGTACTGTGCTTACCATCAGGCACAGAGCAGTAATTTTGCCGTGCTACTATAAAAAAAAATCTCGCATGTTATTGTCTACACAATACATTACAAATGATTACACTAGCAGAAGTTTAAAATGAGAATAAAACGTGTGACGTCAATACTCCTGAAATAATACAAAAGAGTGTGCTTGAACTTTGAGTGAGTAAAAACATAGCCGAGTGTTAAGATAGTTTTTGATAGATAATAAAAATAGTTGTTTGTTACGATTATCGAATTAATATCATATATCCAATATATATCGAAAACTTAGTATAGCAGCAGATAATATTTTTTTGTTGTCTCAAAATTTAAATTACTAAGATGTAAAGGAAATTATTTTTTCCTTTTTATGGATATGGATATATTCAGATATTTTCAAATCAGAATTAAATAGAAACTAAGAACATGAAAAACTATAAAGGATTAAAGGTAGTAAATTAGGTAGTTTTATTTTTAATATCCATTTTAAAAATCTTCAAATTTGTGATTTAAATTTGGTTTTAGTTCATATAGCAGAGATTGTTTGGTAGTTAATAATGTGCTTACAGCGTTTATTTTCCAACGCTAGATATTTATTTGTACATTATAGCGAACACAGCTTCAAGGTAACTTTTAAAAATAAAACCAAACGTGCGCGTACCTAATACATGCAACGATATTGTGTCTTGAGGCTAATTTAGTGTCTCACTGTTTTCATGCCAGTACCTAATGTGTTTCTTTAAATATATTATTATAATTTGTAGTGAACTTCATTAAGGTTGAACCTTTAAATGTTTTAATCTGTATAGTATATAAATGTTCGCTGTATAATTTAACAAGAAAAAAGGGTTAATAATTTTTGACAAAAGCTATAGCTACCCATTTGCATGATAATATCTCAAGAGGAAAATTATAAGATTACTGTTTCATTTGATTAAATAAGCGTCGTTACATTTTTTGAGTTGATTTATTTTCATTGTTAAACAGATTTTAGCAATGTTGAAGATGCTGTTATCTTCATAACTAGCAGACCTGGCGGACGTTGTCCCGCCTTGATAACAAAAAAAAACCTAAATAAAATACCTACATCTTCCTCATAAATCACTTTATTTACTGGTATACGCATAAAAATCCGTTCAGTAGTTTTTGAGTTTATTGCGAACAGAAAGACAGACAGGCAGACGTAGCAGAGGACTTATTTTATAATATCTAGTGATAATTAATATAGTTTATCGTCGGATCTTCTATTTATTAAGACTGATTACAAACAGTATTAAACTTTTGATTCGATGATTGCCCGTCGATCATGCTTGAACAGTTAATGGCTTTGAATAAAATGACACTTTCTGAAGGTACAAGAGGAACCAAATGTTCAATTAGTACTCACTTTTATGTAAAAAAATAATTCTTCTTTAAACTTTCAATTGATTGTAAGAGTCAAGTTTGATAATTGTAAGTTTTCTTTGTCAAAATAAGATTTACTTTACTTATTAGACACTTGGCCCTTAACTATATATATATATACATATGTTTTACATTCTATTAATCTCTTTTATCCAATAAGTAAGCCACTGACGGCACTAACAGTTTATACATTTTGTAACGTAGTTTTGAATGATTACCCGCGACACAGGATTCAGTTCCTAGTGCGGGAATCTACAGTTATTTTTATGCCATTTAACATAATTTTGTTAAATAAATACTTTTTACTCTATTGTGGGAATTGCATGTTTTGTTTGAATTAATTGTATACTGGCTTTTATTTTTTAACTAGCGACGTTGTCCCACTCTGATAATAAAAAACCTTGATAAATCATATACCTGAACCTTCCTCATGAATAACTTTATCTAATGGTGAAAACTGCATGAAAATCAGTAGTTTTTGAATTTATCGCGAACAGGCAGACAGACAGACGTGGCAGAGGAGTGGATGTAATGATTGTAGTTTTGTGATAACCGCTTAACCCCTAAAATATTTGACTGATTTAAAGTTACCATCGTTGAACTTGGTCATTACTTTTTTAAGCTCCAATGGAAAAAATACGTTGACTATAAAATACTCTCTACAATTTCTTCGCCCAACTTCATCAAAATCTGTTCAACGGTTAAGCATATTAACCCAGATAAATACTATGTTTAATAAGATTAATATTAAACGGTTTATTTGTAAGGTTGTTAATGGAGAACTTATTCATTGAAATCTTAGAAATTATTTAGGTAATTGAAAAATATACTTTCTTTTTTTTATTTGACTTTGGCGAATCCACTACTTATTACGTAGATGGAATGGTGCGCCCTGTGTAAAAAAGAACAAAGCAAAGAGAGTCACTATGACAATTTTTTTATCATGTATGGCATCGCACTCGTGTCGGCTTCGATCAAAAGTCGGTAACGAGTGAACGACCAATTCGCAACTCTTTTAATTATCTCACAAATTCGAATATCATTCGATTCATTTCGAATTCAATTCGAAGCCCCAGTTACAACCTGCTAGTTCAAAACTATTTAAAGCATACGCATTGACATTGCCTAAATAGTTTGTTTCAATAGCACGTGACACGTAGACCGACAGCGTCAACGTAATGAGCGGAACTGATGTCGAGGTGAAGCCATTTTTGTCACAGCGATTGCTTCCTAATATCTTTTTACTAGCTTCTACTCGCGGCTTCGCACGCGTTTATGTAAATTAGACCTATCCTTCGGGGACAGTACTTTTTTTCTGCATGAAACCTTGGTACCTTTTACCTTTTCCCTACCCCTGGTTAAATCAAGGCGTGACAGCGTAACATACAAATAAACAAACTCATATTCGCATTTATGGTATTAGTAAGGATTATGAAATAGTTATTACTCGCGGTTTCCCTTGCTTATTTTTCAATTTAATTATATGGAACCAACGATAAATTTAGATATAAACAATTATTGGAAAACCTCGCGTACCACCCATTAAGATCGATTGTACTAATATAGAAACCTTCACGGATCAACATATAACCACTCACTAATGTTTCTTTGGAATAGGATATATATAGAGGTTCATAAGAGACAAAAGAAAAAAATATTTTTTATTAATAAATAGCTTTTTTTCAAATCTAAACCAGGTCTTCCTATCTACAAAGTCTTCATAAATGTGAAACTGACCCTGCTTATTTGTCCGACTGTTAGTTAATGACCAAATTTCTTAACCGATCGTAATTAAATTTGATGTAGAGGAAAGTGTCGGGTAAAGTTTAGTACTGTTATATTTCAAAACATAGGTTTGTTACCTAAAATTATTTTAAAGACGTATATGAAATAAAATTACCATTTTTTTTTAATACTATAAACTACGAAACATAGCGTCTAGGTAATATAGCGACGTACCTATTTTATAGATATTGTTATTGGTATATTACATACAGACAACTAAACTACATTTTTGTCAGTAATCGTGGTTGTTAAAAATAGTAAATACTTGGAGCTTTTCCTATGAGCGAGTGATTATTTTCATTACATAAATCAAGTTTTAGACCATTTTCTCGAAAAAACAAATTGAGCATATTTTAACTAGTCAAAGACTATCATAGTCTAAAATAATTCTATTATTTTTTAAGAGTTTTTATATTTTATAAAATATATATTAACCTAGCCGACCCGGCGGATGTTTCCCCGCCCTGATAATAAAAAACCTTAACAAATTATATACCTGAACCTTCCTCATGAATCACTGTAGCTACTGGTGAAAACCGCGTGACAATCTGTCCAGTAATTTTTGAGTTTATCGCGAACAGACAGACAGACAGATGTGACAGAGGACTTTGTTTTATACTATGTAATGATGCAAAATATAACTGACTGACTGACGGAAAACTAACGGAATTTCATACAAACTTTCATACTGTTTCTCACCATCTTATTGGTACAATTTCCAAAATCCTTCCTTAGTGCTCACATATATACATAATAAAAATATGAGATGAAATACCTCTAAAATAAGCTCAGTTGCAAACTTTATCGCTTCAATCCACACAGCGACCACTAACACTATAATATGAGAGAATTTTACCGAACCATAGGTGGTTTTCATAACCACGACAATAGCTGACTAGGTTCAGAACGAAAGGCGAAATTCTACACAAACATGTGTCCCGTGCCAGCTGGCAATGCTTACCGTCGGCAAAATACGTTCCCACTGGATTTATTTTGGAGAAATTCCCATTTTATATGAGGTCGGGTAAGGTTATAATCTCTTGTCCGACGATCACGTTTGACGCCACATCGTGTTTATGCGATGACGTCTTTGTGTGAATTATTCAACAAACAAAATCGTTATTTATTATGAACTGAAAATTCGAAACGTTTTTCACAAATTTTGTATAGTACTGTACTGTTATTCTTAAATGGTTTTAAAATATCAAAACCGACGATTCGGGAGTTAAAGCTAATATTGTAAGGATTATACACATACTAACCGATACCCGCTACTTTGTCTGGGTTGTTTATTATATATTAACAATATGTTTGATGGACAAAGGAAAAATATAAAAAAAGATTAGAAGCAAAACATACTTTACAAAATTTTTGGGTTGTTTTTTTGTATATTTTCCCTCTTGTGCATGCTTACCACGCCGCTTGAACCACTTCCCAGATCGTTGAATGCGTATTACTTGTAAAAATGGTATTTTTTTGAACTGTAATAACTATATTAAATGAAGATCTCGTGGGTTTTTTTTGTAAATAAACGCCAATTGTTTAGAAAATCAAATTAAAAAGATTTGATCTATATCAGTCCAGTAGTTTTTGTGTGATTCGCACACATTGGCATACCTCTATCATTTTATTTATAAGAGTGCTCGTCCAGTAGACAAACTTCCGCGATAGAGAAAAAAACTTTTGCCAAGTTTGATACCACTGAAGCTCATCAATAGCTACAAAGTAAAAGAAGAATGGAGAGAATCGGCTGAGAAACAGAGGAGGGAGATGTTCCTAACCGTTTCACTACTGCCTATCGTTATATAAATTTCTTCTATTGGATTTTAATAAAACTTTGTGTGCGTGTTCCAGTGGATCCGAGAATGGTTTAGCTTCACAATTGGAACCGGTAGGTGGCGCTGCAGTTGAACTTTAGATTTTTTTTTATTATCAAGGCAAGACAACGTCCGCCCGGGCCGCTAGATTATATATCTATACATATAATAAAAATGAAGTGTCTGTATGTAAATCAAAATATTTTTTTTTTACTACTTGGGTACGAAAGTATACACGCTAGTGATAACAAAAATGATTTTTTTTATAATTTTGTCGGTCTGTCCGTCTGTCTGTCTGTTTGTTCCGGGTAATCTTCGAAACGGCTAGACCGATTTTGACAGGAATTTCACCGACACATAGCTGATATTACAGCGGGTTTCTTAGGCTAATCTAAATTAGACTAGGTATTAACCGCGGCTTTGTCTGCAATGCTATCTCCAAAACGATTGGACCGATTTTCACCAAAGTTTCACCACCAGATAGCGTTTTCATCATTTCAAGTAATTTAGTCTATTTTAATTTAGACTAGCTGTTAACCGTGGCTTCGCCCACAGTACTTTCTCCAAAACGGTTAGACCGATTTTCATGGGACTTTCATCAACAGATAGCGGATCTTATACAAAGTAATTTATTTTATTCTATTTTAGACTACCTGTTACCCGCGACTTTGTCTGCATGAAATTTAGCAAGATTTCAACTCATTCTTTATTTTTAATAAGTGAAATAATTATCAGCTTATTGTTTACAATTCGACATTATAATTATTAATAACATTAATGAGGTCTTCCTAAAAAGATCTTAGATTATAAACGTATTACGTAAAGTGTTCCATAATACAATTTCTTGCGGAACAGACAAGCGTTTATTTTTTGTATAGTCACAAAATCTTAATTATAATAATGGCAATGTATATTAAATATAATGTAAATCTTAATAATAATAGTTTAAGTTATTGTTTCGTTAGTTCCTTATACAGTGTAAGTGAGCACTGAGATAGTTATATGGTGGGTTAAGGTTTCAAATGTCTTGCTGATGACAAACCTCATTTGACACGCTTTTTGTATTTATATATCTACTGTACACGTTACATGTTACTTTTAGTGGCGTGCGCGTCGTACTTACAATTATCTTTAAAGAGCGTTTCTGTAATTGTACATAGTCTCACAATTCTATAATTCTTTAATAAGATTTTTAAAAAACGCGTGCGGAGCGGCGGGTACAGCTAGTAGATAATAAATTTACAACATATTATTTGTGTATTGAATAACATCATTAATTATAACAAAGAAAAATTGCTGTCACCAAAAGTCTCCCACAACGGCCTATAATAGATCAGAGTTATACTTATGTTCAGGATTGCCCTGTTGTGCCCTTTTGTAGATTGATACAAAAGCTTTTATAGATGTCGCTTCGGAAGGATTGTTTTTTTTTTCGAACTGACTACGCTATTGACCTGGCAAGGTCTTTACAGCTTCACCGGACTACCGATTGTGAACTGAAAGTCATATGCAAGCTCAAGGCGCCGATATTTAGAAGCAAGAGATAGTAAACGTGATTAAATCCTAAGTATAATATTATTTTTCATTTTTGTAATGTTGACTTTTTAAAGGGTAGGTATATAAATATGCAGATACTGTGCGTATTCTGTAGTACAAATGATTTTCTTATCGCAACAAAATCTGTAGTTATAACACATTCACGCAATCGTGTACGATAATATTTATCGGGCAAGGTTACAAAACTGTATACATGCAATATAAGATTGTATATCACGTTGTTTACCTATTCAATAAAAAGCAGTATAAATAATTAAATGTATAGTTTACCGTAACTCAATCTCACATAGTTTATAATGATTGTCCAAGTGTCTTGAAATATACTTAAAAAATAATAAAATATACAAACATAAAAGTCATCGAAGGAAATCACGAATTTATAAGAATTACACGTTTAGTGATGTGTTTTCTTGTCGTGTACGAGTGGAGCAAGCAGTGTGGTCTTGTATGTTTTTTCCTCTATACATAACATATATTACTAACATAAGAGACAAAGCAGACCAAGTCACCGATATCAGCTACTTAAGAACAAATAAAAGAATTATTCCTCGTTTGTATATACACAGAGATTTTTCCATCAGTTTTTCGAAAGCCGAGCCAATTTAAATCGCGACTGAACTAACGCGTGATCAATCTCAAGTAAGGCGCCACCTTTCGGTAATATCAAACATATATTACAGTAAGTATTTCTCCTGCACAAATTATTATATTCTATTACTAAATAGAATGAACACCCGAGTGAACACCCGACTCCTTTGGATTTCCTTTTGTATTTTTGCATCGTTGGTGTTATTAACGTAAATATCTGCAAATAATTTTTATTTACCTACTGATATAATGAGCATTTCTTGGCGGATATAATATCATGTCACGGAAAAAGAGAACAAATAATAAGTATTTTGCCCGTCTAACTTGTATTATATTATAAATTATCAAATACTATTTATTTACAGAACTTATAATTCAGCGAGGGCGAGTAATGTAGCTAATATTAACTAATAAATAAATATCTAATATTAACCACACTATACTAATCCGAGTCAATGAACTCTATTCTGGTATAAGGGACGCATCTTGTTAACGTAAACTCTTATGTGAAATTGAACTATTTCAGCCTCGTATCATAGTTTTATTATTACAGCACTTCAAATTTTCGAATTATAAAAAAAATCGTAATATATAATTATAATTTTGATGATTTATGATATATCGAAAATCCATCATTAATACATATCCAGATAATATTCAAAATCCCAGCACACATCTAATACGAATATGAATAACTGAAGCTAGAAAATTATGTAAAAATTAACGTATTGTTTATATATTCTTTAATATTTCTAGCGTTACAAAATTCGAAAAAAATAAGACATACTCCGTAAGCCAAGGTATTCAGATTTTCTATAAGATTCTCCACTAAACTGTAATTGATATTCCCAGATTTGAACTGTTTATAGCAATCTATTCTATTCTTACCTCGATTGTGACGTAACAGTATTAAGAAATATAACGAAATGCTGAAAATTTTCAACATTATTACATATTTAAACAGTTTCCTAGAACATTTCCACGTTCTATATTTGGGGATAAAGATTTAACTTATTAAAACAAATATTTGATAGACTTACCATTTTTTAATTCAAATGAAGCGCGTATCCCAGATGATTTCGATAGAATTATGCGACACGTGCACACACTTCGGAGTATGCGGATCGACTGCGGTTACGAGTTCGGTCAAGGCCATGGAAACTGTGCCAAACATCCAATAATCGACCTCTGACAGCGCGGGAAAATTCAGCACCGCAGTGCGATATCAGGGGTTTAGAATGGTACAGTGGTACGAGCCGCCCTAACCTAGAAACGTCAATCTTTATATGCTGTCATCCATTATAACCGCTCTATTTTTATTGCAGTATCATTCGCTTCGTTATTATACACAATAAGATTCAAATGAAAATAATTTTATTAAAAAATATCAACAGAATTGTTTTTTTATATGCAATTCGGCAAACTGTTTGATGATATATTTTTATTATTTTACACCTTTAATGTAAATATCAAATAATGTTAATGTACTGAAATTCGGTTATAAAACCAAAACTTACATATTAAAACACTTTCCATATATAATCTGAAATATTACAGATATTTTTAGGTTTTGTTACAAGTTAAATAAATAATATTATAAAAGTGCTCTTTTATTTATCAAATTACAGAAATAATTATAATTCTTAACAATCAAAAACATACAAATTTACATTTTTAGTTAAACAAACCAATTCATTGTTATGAATATATGGTGATTTTACTACATATCTTGTAGTGTTTATAATTTCCACATATTATCTACACAGACAATATGATAGATTATTTTTGATACTAACATAATTTCACTTCATACAAATGACTATATTATTAAAAAATCTAACTTTAATAAAATATCACTGTAATATAAAATATATAATTAATTAAAAATACTACATTTAAATAATAAACTGCATATAAAATTATACATAGGTATATATAGTGCAATTATGTGAAAATATTTGGTTTATAAATTTCGATAAATTCAAATTTCTACTATGACTAAATCTAAATTGGCCCCTGTTTAGTGATATCAACTAGGTGAAAAACTATGTCTAACAAATAACTAGGTTATAAACATTAAAACTAATTAATATTCAAAAATATTCTAGTATGACGGGAATTTTTGATAGTTTCAGATAAGCGTTGCCTCGAAAAATGGTGGTTTTTTCTAAGTCGTGAAATAAGAAAATGGTACTTGCACCTGAATAATATTTAATTAGTCAGTTGGTACGAATTACTGAATGTTTCTTTCCTCTGTGGCAACCAATCCTTTTTACTTAAGTGAGATTTAGTTGTTTAACAAAATACACCATCTTATATGAACTTTCCAAGGAGTCTTTGTAACATCATGGAATTCGTGTTCCATGTTGTTATTTTTTAAATAATTTAATTTATGCAAAATAACTAAATTATATTACGCAAAGTGCCGCATTTACATAATATAGAGACAAATAATCGAAGTTTGTGAAAACGAATAAGAATCACTATATGACAAACCAAGCATCTCTGTAAATTAAATATTTTTCAGAAGATTATTATAACGACCAAAATATGAGGAATATTAAAAGAAGTAGGAAGGTAATTGTGTGACATCATAAACTCCTTCGGTGGTATATAAAAGATTATTGATTAATCGATAAACACTTTTGTATTTTTGAACATTTTAGTCGCCTTGTCACTTGATTTCGCGCGTGCGTACTCTTGTCTTATACTATTGTTCTCTTTTCTATCTGATTAAGTACTTGTTTTCCATCGTTCTTGAATTGGACGTTGTAACGAAAAATGTTGCAATAGTGACTTCTTTTTTCTGACTACGACTACGTTATTGACCTAGCAAGGTCTTAACAGCTTCACCGGACTATTAAGGCGAGCGCTTAAGACACTCAGCCGATTTTATTTTGACAACTAGCTCAAGGGCGCACAGCACACCTCAGCTTGGGCTATTGCCTAATTCATAAAATTCGCGACCTAACTGAGCTAACCTAAGCTAAGCTACATATTCATACTTATATGAGTTATTGAAATATATATGTGTACCAAGAATACATACCTCAATAACTATTACATGTATTTTGTGTCGGATAATTTTTCTAAACTATTTCAGTTCGATAAGGGAAAAAAATAAAACCCTTCCACTTTCATGCGTAGAATAATTTCAACTTTGGTATTTAATCTTATGGCGTTGAATAAAGCACCACTTAAAACATATTAACGCTGAATCTGAATTAAACTATCAAAAATTCTAGCTCAATGTGAAATTAACTTATTTTATAATGTGACAATAAAAATTTCTCTATTTTACATATGTCTAGAATAGTTTTATATATTATACCACTATATTTTTCATTAAATTAAACACAAGGTTATTACAGGAGTGTTTATAATGAAATTGGGTAAACGAAAATAGAACGAATCTCAAAAATGTATACGGTACCCAATTAATATATTTAATTCTAAGACTCTTATTTACATTTATAAAATATCTATTTCTCAAGTAGGGTTGGTATTTATGTCAACTGCTAATCTGCCAACTATCGCGGTGACCTCGTATTGAGTGGTATAAATCTAGTCGTTAAATTTTTTTAACACTGGCCGAACTGGATAGAAGCTGAATGTTATGTTTAAAACGTTTTCAAGATTTTAATATACTCATAGCAAATGAATATAGTTTTTCCATTATGTTATTTTTTGAAAGAGGGTTTGGTTTTTTGAAGTGAAACTTCTAATGCGACATCCAACAAGGTTGCGTTAAACGTTTAACGCTAAGGGGGAAAAGAGACAGAGCTAGAGTGAATGCGTGACACTCGAACGCATGCGCGTAGTATACCTGTTACAGGCCAGCGCGAGCGTTAGCAACGAGTAGCGTCCACTATTCCTTGATGCAGTTTTTGCAAGAAATATTGAAAAAATAGAATTCTAACATTTCGTATATTACTGTTTTATCATAGTCCCATTGTAAATGTTATAGATTTGGGTATTTCACCACTCGAAAATGATAATTAAAAGATGTGATCAGTTGTGAACTGTAAGCAATGTTAATAAAGTTTCGTTTTAAAGAAACAATATGATTTCACTAAAAATCAATTTCTACCCCTTCCTATTTTATTTACACATTACGAAGTTTCACTTCTTCCGCGCGGAGGGACTCCACGCACTATTTCTTATTTGATTATCCATTCTAGTGTGGTGAAAGTATTATTCGTTTTTTTTGGTATCTGTTTTTTTTTTATAGTAGCACGGCAAAATTACTGCACTGTGCCTGATGGTAAGTGCAGTACAATCCAAAAACAATGGCGACCACCGAGTGACACACGATCCATCGCCGGTCGCCACTGTCATGCCGGCCTGTTTTACAAATAATTTATTTTTAAGAGTTGAGGTTTTCAACTTAAAATATTGAATACACAAACAATATAACATATCCAGTGAATGTATTTTGTAATCGCAATAATTGAAAATAAGAATCTCATTAGTTT
This sequence comes from Antheraea pernyi, assembly GCA_015888305.1. NCBI lineage: Eukaryota > Metazoa > Arthropoda > Insecta > Lepidoptera > Saturniidae > Antheraea > Antheraea pernyi. The sequence goes on along the minus strand of MU159123.1, from coordinate 165,471 downwards.
ACGTAGAACTGAATTGTTATACTTAGTTGGTGTATTCTGAATAATAATTGATTAACTTAATTATCATTTAATGTATTACTTTTGTTTGAAAATATTACATATTTTTTATTTATCGTGTGACAGCGATTGTCATGTAGTCATGTTGTAGTGTAGTGTAGTTGTAGTGTAGTCATGTAGATAACTCAAAAAGGTATGCTAATATGATATTTATTGTGTTTTAAGACTGTAAAGGCTAAATCATAAAACCAATACTATAAATGCGAAAATGGATTTGTTATGCTTTCATACTTTAAATAGTCAACCGATCATCATGAAATTTGGCCTACACTGTATCATATGTATAGAAAACGCATCTTTCAACCAGAAAAAATGTACTATTCCCGGGGTATAGGTTAAATCTATATTAACGCGATGTTGTTTCTCAGAAAAATATAATCCAACACAATTTAAGCGATCACCATGAGAGTTAGCACACCTTAAGTTTTTCTATGAATATTTTCTTACTTGATATATCTATACTAATATTATAAAGCTAGAGTGTTCGTTTGTTTGGTTAAACGCGCTAATCTCAGGTACTAATAGTCCGATTAGAAAAATTCTTTTCGTATAGCTCATTAATCGACGATGGCTCTAGGCCATATCATCACGCTAATACCAATAGGAACGGTGGACTTATGAAAAATGTTTCAAAATCTGGGTTAACGTATTATTGGAAAATATCAAAGTCACAAGTTAAAGTTAACGTTAGCCCAAAGAAACAATTCCACGCGAACGACGTTGCAGCAGAAGCTAGTACTTTAATATAATCCGTGACTAGATGACGTCGGTTTATATTGTGTCCTTTTATATTATACTTTAATTCGGACGAAACCACATATGATTCTTACATAGATACAACGTATGATTCTTAAAATACGCCTGTGAATTAAATCTTTCAATAATTAATTCTAATATCTACATACTACTACGTATAACATCAAGGCACTTCTTAAAGTATCTTTGTGTGCGTATTCATATTACATAATACATTATCTTAATTGCATAATATCGAATGCACCTTATCTGCTATTAATTTTGTAATATTAACTACTTGATGAAATGGAACCATATTTAAGAAACTGTACACTGTAGGAATAATATGTTATAAATGTATAACAGTTTATAATTACATATATATGTGTTAATTGTGTAATTTGGAATAATATGATATCTATTTTAGCGTTATAAATTATCACAATAAAATGATCGAATTTTATTACAATAAAAAATAAAACTATGAACTTTCTATCCTTTTTACTGTTTTAACCACATTAAATGTCGCCGATGATGATATTACATTGAAGGAGACGACTTTACCAAGAACCTCAGCTTATTTTAGGGCTCGGAGCCGAAGCGTAATTAAATAAATGTGTTAACAAGAAATAGTGAGTAATTACAGTGTTATTAGCGATACTTAAGGGGCTGTGTATTTTATGGCGTTACTGAGAATTGTCGTTTCATGAAGAGAATTTTATTTTATGGTAAACCAACCCTTTGATTTAATTATTTAACTTTTCAAATAATTTCAACGTTTTAGTGAGTTTGTCGTTTATTCGAATGGTGTTATATGGACTTCACAATGTAATTGAAAGATTGTTTAAATCGGCTTTATTAACAGTGCGTAAAGGGTGATACTAAGTTTTGTATTAAATTAAAAGACTACAGTTTAAATTCACCTTATTTTCTGTTTAAATTATATTCTTTATACGGTTTTTTTTTAAATTAAATGTGGTTATTTTTTACTACTGCATGGGTTGGCTTACTGGCGAATCTGTCATCATCGTAAAAAAATTAGAAAATATCAAAACATTTGAAGAAACATTCATCCCGCAATATGGATACATATGATTACACAGAATACCTTCAGCCACTTGAGTTACTATTTATATTATGAAGTGTCTGGTCTATTATAGATTTAATTATCTTTGAAAAGAGGGTTTATTATAATTCCATGTGCATTTACCTTATACAATGGACAAATATATATTTTTAACCGTTAATCTATTTAACATACTTATCCCAGTTTCCTTAATTATTAAACTTACTTTTGATTAGGCACATTATAATTTTTCTATATTATATATATATATAGATCACTATTTTTTATAAGATAATCTACATATTACAAATATTTTTTTTACATTATAATTTACTTAATATAATGTATAAATTTTAATTAATATATATAATGATTGTGCCCCTTCTTTTAGTTTATAATAGCTACGAAGTTTTATATAATAAAATATTTTAAAATTATGAATTTACTGTAAACTGCGATTAATGACGTTTTTTTAAACACGTTAAAATTATTGTACTACTCCTGAAAGTCCAATATTTGTCTTTCTTTATGACAGATTATTTCACTTAAAATAACTGCAACTTTTTATTAAAACTATCGCCTACTTCCAAATAATACATCGTATGTATACAAGTGATTCCGATTGTTTTTAAAATCAGTTGACTTTTTAGAACCGAAAAACAACTTTTTGAAGCATTACCTCCATCAAGGCTGTGCCTAGTGGCGAAATCCAGCATATTGTCACATTACCGACAATTATGCAATTAATACTGTATTTTTTTATCCCAAGTTTGTAAACTCTGCGAAGTATTCTAGCACAGGCGTGAGCATCGTGAATCAATTGTATATCCATGATTTACCACTTATTAATTTATTTATAGCAGTTATGTGAACGTTTTATTGGATAACGATTGAAACATGGAGGTAAAATAGGACATCAATGCCTGTGCAGTTCCTACTGACATACTCGCTCTTTGCGTTTAATTCCGCATAACCAGTTCATTAAGAAAGTAATCAAATCACTATTTTTAAATGGTCTTTTTCTTTGCAACCCAGGATTTTCAAAACTTGACCGAAAACATGCTACTATGTGTGTAGACAAAATATTACTTCTATGTTATTAGGCTTTTGAAGAATACAATACAAAATGTATATACAGTCTACGGCATTTGATTTGGAATGTCGGAGAAAAGAGTGAGACGTCTGGTACTTAAAATAATAATGGTCTATAGTTTATCTAATAAATTCACATTATTTAGCAATAATCAGTGACGAATAAATAGTTCCCTAAGGAATCGATTCAACTTGAGAAAAATCTCATATGTTCTGTTTGAGAAAATTCTCATATGTTTAATAATAAAGATCTTCCTAACATTTTTATTGGATCGATTTCCTGAACTTAAATATCTACCGCTATTGATTACAATTTAGTTTATCAATGACAGTTGTCAAAGCTTTACGTGGCTTTTAGTAAACTAAATGTGGGTATCCAACACGATTTCTCCTGAACTCTGTTCGTAAAGTCGACGCACGTCTTCCTGTGTCATCTGTGATATGGTAGAGATTTTAGGTCCGTTGTTTATCATTGGTTTCACCTGAAACATTGTAAATCAACCTAAAACTTTTTATAGGCAATTATACTGAAATTTGTATAATTAATGTAGCTTTCCTTCATTAATCTATTCGTTGAAAGATATAAGTGCAAAGGTGATGATTTTAAAACTGTTAATATAGAAAACGAGGTTTTTGATCGAATTTATAAAGTGGTGCCTTTTTTTTATTGTACCACGGGAAAATGACTGCACTGTGCCTGATGGTAAGCATATTACAATCCACAAACAACTATCCATCGCCGGTCGCCGCTGTCATGCCGGCTTGCAAAAAGCTGGATGTGCACAGGCTGATCCCGAAACGCGACCCGCATAAGCGAATCACTATGACGGGCTTTGATAGGCTATGTCTTTTTAATTAACATCTCCTTTATTAAAAGTAACATTATAACAAGCAAATAGATTATGTCAGTTAATTCTGTTTATATTAGTCCGTTTATAGTTAGAGATTTTAGGCTATTAAGAACGGAGGAAAAATTTGAAATATACCTTATTGGTAGACATGCCAATAAATCCGTTGGTCAGACCTCCGTTGTGTGCGTTTCCGTTAGCAATAACATTGTTATTCTGCAACGTACCATTCGCATGACCGTTCCCCATTCGAGCCACCGCGTGCGCAAACTGCTGCATTGCCGACACATCTTTAGACCGAAAAATATTTCTATCATTAAATTCTAAAATTAAACACAAGGCTCTTATTGAGATCTCGGTTCTTCTTGATTAAAAATCCGGCTCAGTAGTTTAGTCTCAGTTCTAAATTAAATCAAGATTTTCGGTCATGTGAAAGATTTACCCATTCGAATTTCTCGAGCGGGGTTAGTCGATATTGGCCCTGAACGTGAACGAATGTAGCGTTCTGTTAACCCTCGGTAAGTGGTCGATTAACCGCATGACCATTTGTGTTCACAAATTATGTAAATAGACGTTGTTTAGTTAATGTTTTGCAACAATTTTATCAAGCTTTCATATAAATCTCTTCAACCTCATCTGTATGCCAATGATAATTGGTAATGCTCTTAGTGGTGACACTATGTAAATGGAAAAGTAAAACTGGCATATCCACTTAACTGATAATGATTCAATAGGTGATTACCACAATCATGCTTAAGTAATGATAGCTAAACTGTTGTCCAAGCTAAATCATTGCGTTTCTCATAGAATGTAAGACGAGAGAAATGAAAATGGTAAAGTGCTAAAAGCTACTTAAATTTTTGTCAAATAATTTTAAATGTTTTGAAAAATCTCAGATTGATTGCATAACCAAGAAATGATTCTTTTCTAGGTAGGTCTCAAGCTCAATATTGGTCTAGACTAGAAAAACGGATTTGGTCGGATCTTCATAGACTGGTATCAAACGAGATATAACAAAAATAAATCTCTAATATAGTTCATACAACAATTTTATGTCATGGATCATTTAGAATCTATACTAATATATAAAGCTGAAGAGTTTGTTTATTTGTTTGTTTGGTTGAACGCTATGATCTCAGGAACTACCAGTCCGATTTGAGAAAGTCTTTCGGTTTTAGATAGCTCATTTATCGAGGATGGCTTTAGACTATATATAATCACGGTAAGACCAATAGAAGGAGAGCACCAATGATGAATGTTTCAAAATCGGGCACTTTTTTGCTTTTGAGCGATTACGTTATTATTATATACGTTGCCATGGTAACGTGGTAAGTAGTAGTAATAATATTCGTCCAGTAGGACAGGCGAAGGAATTAATCCATACTGTCAATTCTGAAGTTATGTGATAAGTATCAAAGCTAACATTTTCAAAGTTTATTTTGTTTTCCTATTCAAATAGTTCATAGGCGAAGGAATTAAAACATACTGCCAATTCTGAAGTTATGTGGTAAGTATCAAAGCTAACATTTTAAAAGTTTTTTTTTTCCTATTCAAATAGTTCAAAGGCGAAGGAATTAATTCATACTGCCAATTCTGAAGTTATGTGGTAAGTATCAAAGCTAACATTTTAAAAGTTTTTTTTTCCTATTCAAATAGTTCAAAGGCGAAGGAATTAATTCATACTGCCAATTCTGAAGTTATGTGGTAAGTATCAACGGACCTATTTTAACGGGAATTTTACTTTTTACTGCCAGATAGTCGAAATTATAGCGGTTGACATGTTCTATTTTATTTTTCCGCGGTTTCGTCCGCATGGCTATTTCCGAAATGGTTGGACCGATTTTCACGGGGTATTTACTGGTAGATAACTGACCTTATAAAAAGTAATTTAGGTTTTTTATTCGCCTTCGGCCGCAGTGGAATATCCGTAATGCTTGAACTGATTTTCACGGGACTTTCACTGGAAGATAACTCACCTTATAAGAAGTAATTATTTTATTTTGTTTCTCAAGACTTTGTCCGCAATATCCTACTATCTCCTAATTGATTGGACCTACTTTTACAGACATATAACTAGCGGGCTCGGAAGACGTTGTCGCGCCCGGATAATAAAATATAATAAAAAAACTTTTACAAATTATACCTAAACCTTCCCCATAAATTATCATTCTATCTACTGGAGAAAATCTGGTAAAAAACTGGTGAAAATGGTAGTTTTTGACTTTATCGCGAACAGATAAGCTGCCAGAGGACTTTTTTTTAACCGTCTTCGAAAAAGGAGGAGGTTACTATGTTCGGTTGTATGTATTTTTTTATGTATATTAATCGATATTTTAGTCTATTGTGAACCGATTTTAATGGTTCTTTTTTTATTTGAATTGGTACACTACGTAGTGATTAACTGCTACCTATGCATTCGTCCGTGTGAAATTGATCAAAAATATGTTACAACCGCGTGAGACGTGTGGCTTACTGGACTCCAAAAATAAATATACATAATTGAAAGACATATATTTGTATGTAATATGAATTATATCATCTTTTCGGTCAATTTGGCGGCCATATTGTTTTATTTACCACGTTTGCTTCTACATAACTCAGTAATTATAGCAACGTATAAGAATAACTTAAGTATATCGACAATACGGGCATATTATATCTATCTATAAAATAAAAGATTTAAGATATATTGTTCGATAATGTATAGTTTATAATTTTCATTACTTTCTTATATAGTGTTCGTGAGCACTGAGTTTGGTATATAGTAGGTTGAAGTTCCAGGTATGTTGCTGATGATAAACCCCATCCCATTCGATATACTATTTGCATTCTTATATCTAATGTACACGTTACATATAACAGTTGGCGTGCGTGTCGTAGTTACAAATGTTTTTGAAAAAGCTTTTCTGTAATGTACACACCCACTCACAATTTTACATTTCTTTAATACATTTTTTAAAAAGCGCGTGCGGAGCCGTGGGTAACAGCTAGTATCTATATATAATTTAGAATAGAATATAGAGTTCCTAGCAGTTCCTTGTGGTTCCATTCTTGTTACGTGTAAGCCTAGGTGGTATAAACTAAACATATTTAGACTTCCGAAGTATTTATTATTGTCAAATCATTTTACAGTAAAGCACCATTCTCCTTTTTGTGTTAATGTTTAATGAAAGTGATGACACCGCGTATTGCTAGTATTCATAACCTGGTGGATTATTATTCTATATTCTGAAGTTTAATAGTGAACTTTCAAGAACCATATCTATAACTGACTGTAGTTCACTGGAGTTAGGACGTAACCCTATTTTAAGGTTAATTTATCATGAAAAATTATCCAGTAGATTATATATTATTATATCATTTAATCATACCTGAATGTGGACCATTTTGTATTTGCCGTGACTGTTGTGTAGGCATCGCACCAATAGCTTCAGCTTTTTCCATCTCTTCTAATATAATTTTTGCAAATTCTGCTTGTACGTCTTTTGTGTCTGTATCACCATCCACCTACACGTAGAGCATATAATTTAGCTTAACCTTGAACCCTCCAATAGGATCAAAAGTGATTTATTAGTTAGTGGTACAGTATTATAGTTTCTTTTATCAGAATATTTTGGAAATGAGTCAATTACAGATGAAAGATTTTATATACATTTCCTGAAGTTCTTGCGATTCTTTAGAATTTACTAAGCCGTCCTTACATCCTATAATAAAATCACTTATATTATATGTAATTGCTATATACTTCTTTAGATTCCATATGGAACTAGCACTAACTTTAATAAAGCTGTATCGGACAATCTCTATTTCATTGGCAATATTTGGTGTACTTTATAGTTAGTACTTACAATAATTAGTCGGTGATCTTGATCCAAGGTCTTGAGCATGGGCAGGCTCAGTTCTCTAAATACTTCAAGTCGTCTTCTAAACGCCGCTACTGAATCGTCACGTCTCCCGCGACCCAATTGTAGCTTCGAACAATCCAGAAGTACCATGCGAGGTGATATTTGGAACTGGAATTTTAAATCGTAGAAAATCTTTCACATAGTCAAATAATAATAATTATTTTAAGCAATAATAGCTTAGTGTTAACTTGTCGAGCGAAGTGGTTTCGAGTTCTTACAATGAAGCAGAGCTTTTGGTTAATAAAACATAGTGATAAAACGATACCATGGTTGGTAGTAGAGCTTTGTCTAAACTCATTTGGTTAACTACCACCCTCAGGTTGAAAATCTATCGATAAACACGGTGTTCTGGCAGATTTACTAGAGTCAGTTCTTTACGTTTTAACATGTTCCAATATTAGATCACATCTTTTTATTTAACATCAGGTGAAACTGTGTTCAAAAACTAAAAATTACAGAGTGTAACAAAAATAATAATATCAATTAGTGTTTAGCTAATACATAATAATATACATATATGTAATGCAGTTCTTATAGAAGAATAATTTTTTTAAACTTATAAATTACCTCTAAATCAGAGGAAAATCAAGTAAATTACGTCACACTACATTAATTAGATTCCTGAGTTAGATATCTAAAATGTATTTGAATGTCACTTATTATTTAATGATAGACATGCTTGTAATGATTTCAGCCTACCTCGTCTTGAAATTGTTGCATTTGTTCTAAATCTCTTGGGTATCCATCCAGTACAAGTCCATGTCCGCTCCTAGAGGCATCAGTAACAGCTGTCCGGACCAACTTGGAGACTAGCTCTTTGGCTACAAGTTCACCACCACTGACAGCCGTTCGGGCGAGGGCGCCGTCAGATGCGGGTCCACCTCCAGCATCAGCTAATGCTCGAATTCGTTGCCCAAGACTATAACAATAAGTTTAAATTCGATTTAAAACAATAAATTTGTCTATTAGATATTCATCCTATTTGCACGTTGTTCATCAGAATGCTTGGCAAAAAGACGAAAATCATCTAAAATGCACTCTATTTAAATTTGAAATTGTAAAAGCCTTTTACCTACATTTTAACTATTGTACTTATATTTACATAACAGTGATGACTTTGCGAGTGATATTGGAAAGATTATCCTCTATCCGAGGTTAAAATATTACCATCACTTAACATCGCTGATGTTACTTGCGTCCGCAACGAGTGTACCTCTCATTTCTCTACACGTACTCCTCGGAATGTGTTAAATAGTGACAAATTTTTGGCCGCTGAATAGATCCACATAAATTGAACCTCGCAGCGAAAAATAGAGTAATCAATTAATTGTCGATAATCAAAGATGGATACTGTATTTAGCCATACGATTAAATAATAAAAACATGAGATGTTATAATACATAGTCAAATATAGCTTAAGTATATTAGAATTTGCTGTTACCCGCGACTTTGTCTTAGTTGTTTATTATCTTAACAGAATATTTTATGTACAAAGGAGAAAACATAACTGAAGTCGCCGTCATCGCTAAAAATTGAAGTTTCTTAACTATAATCTTCGAACTTATCATATAGATACAAGTGCTAAGTATTTAGCTACTGTATTCTTCAGATTCGAAAATAAATGATCCTTGAAAGTAATTTAATAGAACTCTATTGAACGATAATAATTATTGAGGACCAATCTTTTTAATTGATAGAAGTTTACTCTGATAAAATTGATCTGAAAAATCTGAAAAGTTTTTATATAGCGCTTGATGTTTTAGTTCAGTTTCATTTAATGAAAGATAAGGCAAAGGGCGATACGCGTTCACTTAGTTGAAGCTCATTCACTCTCCGTCATATACCACTATATTGTATGAACAGAGAGAAATAGATGCGAGTATCGACTTCCATTAAGCAGTTTACATAATAAATAATTATTTAAAAAAATCTACGTATATATAGATACAATAGAAAACCGTTAAGTAAGTCCATGTGGTATCTAATAGTTCTGAGATATGATAGAAAGGATAATTAGCTGGTGCAGTTCTTGCACACGTTCACCAGTAGATTACCACAAGGCAAATGACCCTCCGTCAGTGTTCCAGGACAGTTGTTAGTGATCCATAATTAATACACCCTCAACGATCGAAATTCATTGTAGCCAAATGATATTTGGCGTACCCACGACGGGTTAGAATATAATTATGACAGCAACACGTTACACGCGACCGTGTTTGTGTGATTCAGATTAAAAAGGTACACTAATATAATGTATTATGTAACCCTAAAGCGGATCTTCAATTTTTTTGGCAGCTGTTGGAGAGTAACTAGGCTAGAACTTTGAATTCAATTCAGCGCTCACAGTAAAGATCAACATTTAAATGCATTCTAGGGAGCTTGAATCTATCCTTAACCCATAAGGCTTACATTACTAGAGGGTTACTTAGAATGGACTATGAAGTCTATGGTGGCAATGATATTAGTATAATTGTATGAAACCTGATTATTTAGCACGTTGTCTAATTAGAGAAGGTACTGACCTGAAATGCGCCCAACCTGGTCGTTGTACCACCGCTCTTTGGCACAATGTTGATTTATTACTTCCTGGTCCTCCAACCACCCATAGTACAACTGGTGTAGTTTCAGCTCCTCGTACTCTTATAATTTCAGGCTAAGAAATTTAATATTAATATAATATAAAGTAAAAAATAAGTTAATAATTTCCTTAAGGAAAATTCTAAGTATACTGAAGTAATAAATGACGAAGTTATCTATTTGCTATCAATCTTTATAGTAAAAAAATCGATGTTTGTCCATCAACTTAAAGTAACTTTGTAAGAAAAAAGTCTTTTTAATACTATGAAAAATTGTCTGCTCAGGTCAAGGCAGAAGATATCCGCATACGTGACCTATTTTATTCACAATTGATACCGTAGCGGTATAATATGTATCAATATTTTTTACGCCAGTTCATTTCATCAATTTTATTACATTTATCCAATTTGTTAATATAATTGACCATCTTTATGGATTAATCGGATATCGTACATAATTCCATAATAGATGAGATATTATTATTATATCTTATCTATACTAATATTATAAAGCTGAAATATTTGCTATTTTGATTGAACACGCTAATCTCGAGAACTGCTGGTCCGATTTGAAAAATTCTTAAAGGCATAAGCTGCATATTATCACGCAAAGAACAATAGGAGTGGAACATCAATGAAGAATGTTTCAAAATTGTTTTTTTTTCCTTTTGATAGCTTTCGCTGCGTGTTAACGTTAGCCCAAACTAACTATTGCACGCGGACGAAGTCGTGGGAACAGCTAGTATTTAATATATCTAATTATGTAATAGAAAATCAAATATAAGCATCAATCATTGTCACCTATTTAAACCTTCAATATCATTTTTGTTATTAATGATCTTAAAATATGTATTCAAAATAACGTAGCTTTAATCTATTCTGAACATATAACTAAAATAGTGTGTCTAAAAAAACAAAATTTATTGCGTATTAAAAAAAAATGACAAACATATGAAGCATAAAGCGTTACGATACGTTTAAAAAAAAGCTAACCTTTGGACTAATAACTCTTTCTGTTTTATGCTGCACGGGAATAGTTACTGGAACGCCTATCGGGGCAATTACTGGCGAGCTTCGATATCTTCCTTCTTCAATCAAAGCATCTTCTAAATCTTCAACTGTCTCTGTCTCCACTAAAGGTGCCGGTTCCACGCCGACTATTTCACCGGGTATGCCTCCTGCGCCTACTCCGACGCCACTGACACGATTAATTCCTGATTCGTCTTCTACGGTTCCAAGTATCTGGAGTACAGCTTCTCTGAAGTCTTTGTAAACCTCTTCAGGATTGCGTTCACCGTTAACCTGAGAATAATAGGATCAAGTAATATATTCGAAAGTAAAAGACTTCGAATACACTTTAGAAAGTAAAGTATAGCCCTCGGCAAAGTTTTTAGTTGCTCAGAAGACAAATGTTATATTATATTACATGCATAACATTGAGACAAACTACGGATAAATAAATGCCAATTGTAGATAACTATAGTAATATTTTAACTTTATTCTGTATTAAATACCTGACTATATTACGCACAAGCAGAAACTTGCGTCTATATTCAGGTCGCCAAAAAGCTTGCGAGGATAGTACGCCCGGAAAAACTTTCATGGGTTTGAATTTGTGGGAGTTTGGTATATTTTTAATTCTAGAAATGTGAAGTAACAATTTGGTATTTGGAATAAGTGAATGTTAGTGATAATCTAGAATCGATTTATTTCTATAAGTTTTTAGTAAAAACATGGACATAAAAAATTTACAAATTTTCAATTTTTTATACATTTTTTTTTTTTTTTATAGTAGCACGGCAAAATGACTGCACTGCGCCTGATGGTAAGCACAGTACAATCCAAAAACAACGGCGACCACCGAGTGATATACTATCCACCGCCGGTCGCCGCTGTCATGCCGGCCTGCGAAAAGCTGGATATGCACAGGCTGATCCCGAAACGCGACTCGCAAAAGCGAATCACTATGATGGGCTTTTTTGCCATATACATGGTGGTTGCGACCCAGTCGGGCTGTAGAACCCTACCACCCCGCTTTCGCCATTGCCTCGTTCGTTATTCAGCAGGGTGCACCACGTGCAGGTGAGGTTGGCTTGGGTGTCTCAAGTCTTAGATGTTATTTGACACCCCTTACACCCCAAAATCCAATCCCCAAATTTTTTTATTATTATCCTTGATAATAAAAAAAAATCTTAAAATCCAATTGTTGTGCCAGTTTTGAATCTAAACCAATCTTGAATCCACCTTTTTTTTACGTGGAGAACCCTCTTGCACAGACATTGCCAGGTCCTCGGGGGAGGACCTGAGCTGAGCCGACCTCCAATGGACTAAAAAACTCCACGGTAACCTACGCCGCACTATGGGGGTGTCTCGGGGTTGCGTTAGCAAGCTCCGGTACACCCCCGGCGGCAGGCGTTTCCCACGCCACACCCGACTGAGACAGTCCGGTCACTGCTGCGTCCCTTTCACTAGCTCTCTCACGACCTCCACCTCTTCTTCCACGTCCGGATCCGCGACAACGTGTCCGTGCTGCCCCTGGGTCCCTTTCTCTGGCTCTTTCAGCTTCTTCTTTCTGGAATATAACCCTTTCACAGAAAGAGACAGCAGCGCTCCATGCTGTTTCATCGGCTACCATAGCTCGAACAGTGGCTGGGAGAGATAGATCTCCTCTGATAGTAGTCGTGAGTGCCGAACGTTCTTCTGCCCAAGCTGGACACGCTTCTAGAGTGTGTTGAGCAGTGTCGAGTGGTTCGTCACAATGATGACACTGAGTTGTCGGTTCTTTGCCGACTATCTGGTGCAGGTACTTGCCGAAGCAACCATGCCCGGTAAGTACCTGCACCAATCTAAAGGTTAGTGAACCGTGACTCCTGTCGACCCATTCGTTGAAGACGGGGCGTATCGCCTCAATGGCTCTAAGACCTGCGGTGGGCGTAATTAATCCACCTAAACATTCTCGAAAAATTTCATCAAAAGTTGTCCTGGCGTATAGGAAGAATTCAGTCATATATACACGGACAGAAGAATTATATACCTATTAATTTTATTAGCTATAAAAAGATAGGTAAATATAAAATAGTGTACTCTCGCTCTATTCTCCTTTGTTTGTTCACTGGTTTCCTTTTTTCTTGTGTTTAGTAGCTGACCTACTTTAGTACTATCAAAAAAATGTGGAAATAGGTTTTTTTCTTACCATTGGCAGGTTGAATCCTTTACTTATAAATCTCTAATGCAGTAGTTTTTGCGTGATGCGTACACAACGGACAGACCTTTATCATTTTTTTTTATATACTCAGACCTTTATCATTTTATTAATACTAGTGGGCGCCCAGCGGTCGGTCGACATTCGACCATAGTTCATTGATTTTTTTTTAAGTTTGAATTTTATTAGGGTTAATATCATTGTTGAATGTAGAATGAAAAAGGGTACTTGGAACGTAAGAGTAAAATAATACATACAGTCGAGTATAACAACCTCCTTCACAACCTTTTTTGAAGTCCTTTATTGACAGATGTCAAAATGTCTTTTTTATTTATATGTTGTGTAAAATTGAAGCAGTAGTGTGAGTAATGCATATTTTAATTAATTTAATGTACTTCTAATGCATTTTATATAAAATAAATAGCTTTCTGCACTTCTCCTCCATATAAACTTTAATTATGCCAAGTTTCACGTTCATCCGTTCGCGCATTTCTCTCAAAAAGGGATACAAAGTTTGGGCTTCACGTATTAATATATAAAAAGGGATACAAAGTTTGCGCTTCACGTATTAATATATAGATACCCTTACAATCACTTTTACCATTTTGTTATAACCATTGAAATATTGTGTACTCACAGAGTATATCAGAAAATTATCGTCTAAATAACTTAAAGGAAAATTCGAAATAATTAAAACCGTTTCTAATTACCGGTTTGATCACTACCCCAATATCGATATTTAGGTCATAGAACGTATCATAAATGTGACCCGATCACCGAATACACTTGTGTATTCTTCGTATACCTATTGACTCAGTTACTAATAAAAGCGTACGAAACTATCATTTGAGGGTATGTATATTAAAATGATCCTTATAATTTTCATGATGAGACGACCACTTAAGATTTCATAAATTCCAAAAAATAAAAACATTCTTCATGTTTTAAATATATGTGTAACAATAACCCGAGATTTCACAATTTAAGTTTTATATATGAGGAAGAGGCCTATGGTAAGGTGGTTTTAATGGTGATAGAGCTACGCTGAAACTATTATTGGTTTCAGTATGAATTGGTCGGCTCGCCCGGGGTAGTACCACCCTCTCATAGAAAACCGACGTGAAGTAACAGTGCTTGCATTGTTGCGTTTCGTTCGGCCAATGAGAGCGCCGGAGACCCACCTCCCCTCCCCTCTCCTCTCTCCTCTCCCTTTTCCTCCCCTAACCCTTCCCTCCAAAAGATGGCAACGCACTTGCGACTCCTCTGGTGTTGTTAGTGTCCATGGACGGTGGTGTTCACTTAACAGCAGGTGACCCATCTGTTCGTTTGCCACCTATGACATAAAAAAAAAAAAACCAGTTTAGAACATTGATTAATTTAATTCACTTTACATTTCAGCAAAATTAACTAACGTAATTTTGCAGTTTAAGTTTTCTATATTTGAAACACCAGTTTAGAACATTGATTAATTCACTTTACAATTCAACAACATTACCTAACTAAAAATTTGAACCTTAGCATACTTCAACTCGACAATATTAGGTACTATTTTTTTCCAAATATTATATGCTATTTATTATTTTAGAGTTTAGGATACATGAAACATGGGTTTTTTTTTCGAAGTGACTATGCTATTGACCTGGCAAGGTTTTTACAGCTTCACCGGACCAACATGACACAGGGCTTTTTTCCTTTTGTACAGAAATAAGAATAAGCTATATTTTCAAAATAAGAATCACAATCGTATGTGTTGATGCATGTTATATTGGTTAACAAAACTAAAAATATAGTGCTTCGAATCTTGTAGATAAAAATCTTATTTGGTGAGGCAATAAAAATTTACGTAAAATTACGTTACAAAAAACTCCTTCTTTATAACAGTCTTTGTTTTCCTCGAGCGATATATTTTAATGTTAAAATTGTGGAAACTATGCGACTTCAAATATACACATGTAACAAATATTGATGAAAATTGTAGATTTTTTGCAGTGAAACTTCTAATGCGATTTCTAACAAGGTTGTGTTAAACGTTTAACGCTAAGGGGGCATAGAAAGAGAGAGCTAGAGTGAATGCGTGACACTCGAACGCATGCGCGTAGCTGTTACAGACCAGCGCGAGCGTTAGCAACGAGTAGCGTCCAATATTCCTTGATGTAGTTTTTGCAAGAATTGTAAATGTTATAGATTTGGATATTTCTCCAATCATAAATAATAATTAAAAGATGCGATCAATTGTGAATTGTAAGCAACGTTCATAAAGTTTGTCTTAAAGAAATAATATGATTTCACTAAAACTCAATTTCTACCACTTCCTATTTTCATTTCCACATTACGACGTCTCACTTCTTCCGCGCGGAAGAACTCCGCACTATTTTTTTGTTGTTGATATTTTTACATAAACAGACAATAAATAAATAATAGAAATTATTGCAAAAGGGAATATGACATTGTTGCATTAAAATGTTAATATTAATATTTAAGAATATGTGTTTCGGTTTTTGGTTTTTCATTTATTTACCAAGTACAGCTAATATAACACTGATTTATTAAGTTAGCCAATCACTTGGCATCCAGAACTTAACGATTATGTATTTGTAGTTGGTCTTAAGTTATGAAATATAGGAACGTGAAAAACACTTTAAGAATATGAGGTATTTTATGAATTATATTATTTCAGAACTTAAAGATGTAACATGTCAACTTATATTTTAAAACACTTAAAAGTGCATACTTTGTAATTCCAAAATATTAACATAATGCTCAAAATTGTCTAGTATAAAGTTAACAAATTGCTAAACACATTAGTTACCTGTACTTATAGCATGAGTAAAATATAAAGACATGTAAGCGGTTACATGTTAGCCAGGTGTAGCGTAAGTAAAAATTCATAAGCGCTTCCTTGAAACTAATATCGACGTACGTAAGTTACGCCTACCAAAGTTTTTTACTTATTTATTACATCAACCAGTCATCTGGCATGTAATATATTTTGTTATGTACAACTTTTATTTTGAAATTTAGTATTCTGTTATGAACTATATGAGATATATTATTAATTATATTAAATAAATAGAATACTTTATATTTCTTCAAAATCAAATTGAATGGCTGCTGTATTGATATGATTACTGTATTCAAATTAAGCTTAGGGAGGGCATGAATATTTAAAAAAATATACTTATCGAGAAGAGCCGATAAAGCATTCCAAGGTTTATCAATTCTTTTGTATTTTTTTAATTATATGACAAGTATTATTCTTATTCGTATTTAGCCCATACAGTAATGGCGTCATTTTCAGACATCACCGTCATTCCCGTAAAGATCTACACTATAATATAATTAGTTATTTTTGTTAAAACCTGCTTGACATGGTACTTGAACTTATTAGCAGATTAATAATGTGCTTTCGAACTTTATTGTAGACAACTGGTTTACACGTACAATTTGTTATGGTAGAGTTTTATACAGACCTCATATTATAAGCCGTGTTAAAAAAATTTGATTTTTTTTTTTAATTAATACGATTAAAAATTGTAACTATGTAGTACGGAGCTTTAGATTTCACATTTGAGAGAGCAGTAAATAAAACATAATTAAAATACTGATTTTTTTTTTTAATACCATAAGAGAAAGTTTAAGTGACATTAATTAATCGTAGGAGCTAATATCATATAAGCCCTCTCTCTCATTAGGAATTTAACTGTTAACGTTTAAGTTACAGTTATAATAGTCTTCAACGTCAGTCGAGTTCCACGCCCCTATTTGTCACTGAATAGCGTCAGCTCTGATATTAGCCTAGTACATATCAGTCTTCGACGTTCGAAGGCTAATCCACGGGGTTTTATTAAATTTTCCTAGTAATTCGTCTGCTGCTACGTCCCACGGCAATTTAAATATTACATTACACCGTATTTTCAAATAGATGTTATTTATTTTTTATATAAAATTATAGTGACAAGCTTATTGTATAGTGCTGAAGGTAAAAGTCAACCATAATTGCCTTAAGTCGGCTTTAATACAAGTAAACAGTCAAGGCTTGCCCGGAGGACTCATTTTGTCAGGTTGAAATAGATCTTTTGAAATGAAAACGTCTTTAGGCGCAATTTTGAATTGAAAGAAAGAAAGAAAAGACATTTATTTGCAACACACATAAGTAAATATGAAACACGTATAATTAAAAAAAGAAAAAAACATACATATAAACAATGAAAAATAGAAATACAAATTGATGGTTAAGTATGTGTGTGGCAAATAGGCCCCGAGTCAGCGTGTGTGCTGTTGGAGGCTAGTCCTTCAGCGCTGATTTTCACTCGGGACCCAGAGTGTTATGTGTGCACCGAAAGATGATGTGCATATTAAATGTTATGTAGTGTTTCGTGTAGTGAAGTTATATAAGTTTGGAAAAAAAATTGGTAATAGAAGTTTAATATGAAATATGACATGATAAGTATATATATATTAATAATAGGGAACAATGAATATATAAATACAGACACTCATACATATAAATAATAATAGAATAATAATAAATTGAATGAAAGTGAATCGTCACAATCGGGTCGGTGGCGCTGAATCAAGTTTACTCGGCTCCACTCGACATCAAGCGCTTTCGTTTCAGTGAACCATTGAATCGTGTATACCCAGTTCAATCGCCATCAACCAAGTTTACTCTTTGAAAAATACTGCACTCTACACATTTGTTTTTTTTTTTTTTTCGAACTGACTATGCTATTGACCTGGCAAGGTCTTTACAGCTTCACCGGACTACTAAGGCCGAGCGCTTAGGGCACTCAGCCGATTTTGGTTTTGGGTAACATACACAAGGGTGCACGCACACCTCGGCTTGGGCTGTTTCCTGGAAAAAGACACGTCTGTCCTAGCTAACTATTCTAAGCTATTCATACATATATACATTTGTGAACCATACAATCGAAATTGCATGATTCACAAATGAATACGTGTATATCGGATTGAAACGAACTTAAACTATTCGATTCAGTTCGATGGGGGAAAAAAAAAACAAAACCCTCCCACCATGTGTATATATGTGCACGTGTGTGAGAGAGATGATCTCATATGTCTGTTCAAGTGATGTAGGTGAGTCACTGTATCGCGAAAATAATATCAAGAGGGCTCCGCGCGGGGACGACCTAGGCTCGAGATATTATTGAGAACCGCGAAGTGTGCGGGAGCTAATAGGGATCGATTACAAAAGCGTGGGCGCAACACGCATTTTATAAGATTGAATTTAAATTTACTAACGGTGACGGCACCGAAGTCTAAAAATAGACATAACAAAAATTATTATTATTGTTTGACGGTTATTTTTAGGGGAAGATAGACGTAAATACGCGATTTACTCTATCTTATTTGAGTTATTTATTTTTTAACAGCTGCGCGCGCGAGCCGTTGTAGTGTAGCCGCGATGGCTGGAAATCTATGGATTGCCGTGACGGCACCTAGTAGCGGATTACGAGAGCACTCTTCGTACGCCGAGATCTCCGAGATCTCGTGGAAAATGAGTAGTTGACCTGCGTAGTCAATACTCGATAGGGAAAAGGAGTATGCGGGGTCATCCTGTGAAGGATTAGCCGCCGGAGGTTTGGGAGTGTGCTGGGACGCGGGTTTAGGAGCCCACGGGGCCTGAGGGGCCCGGTAGGGGCGGGGGGGCGCACTAGTCGCGGGTACGGACGCTGCCGGTGCACGAGACGTGCCCGGCAGGTTCGGGAAGGCCTCTCGAGACATGAGAGGCGGAGGTCGAGGACGGGCGGGGGCAGCGGCCGTCTTAGACGGCGACGCCTGCCTGGGGTATCGAGGGCGCTTTGTGCGCGGGGCGCGGGGACATCCGCGATAATTCGCGGTATGGCCCACGCCGCGGCACAGAACACAGCTCGGAGGGTCGGAGGCGTCTTTCGTGCGAGAACACTCCCTAGTGGAGTGGTCGCCGAGGCACTTAACGCACCTGGGTTTCAGGCGACAGTTTCGTGCGGAGTGTCCGTACACCTGGCAGTTGTGACACTGCGAGGGCACAGACGTTTTGCGCGGCGGCTCGACTATGACGCCGGAGAGGCCGCAAAGGGATGTAAGATTAAAAATCGCTTTCCCCTGAGGGGTGCGATCGAGGACAACGAGAACCATATCATATGGAGCCCTGGTGCGCGGAGAGCGCATACGATGAACCTCGCGAACAGGAATCTTCTGTTCCTTGAGGTCGTCTGAAATGTCGTCAGTCGGGAGTTCTGAGGGGACTCTACGGATCACAACCCGTAGTTTACGCTCCTCTTCGAGAGAGTGCGTGAAATAGCCCCACTGGTTGTCCCGAAGGAAACGAGTGAGGTTGCGATGGGCGGTGGACGTGGCTACCTTCACCTGAATACCTACAGCGGTATTCACGGCGGAGGTGTAAGGGATACCTGCCGTTTCCAGCAGGCTAGAAATCTCAACCCAAGACGCTTTGTCTTGGATCGTAACGGGGGGCGGTGGGCGGGGCTTCTTGCCCGAAACTGCGGAACCCGCAGCCACGGGCGAGTCGGGTCTAGAGGGCGCTGGTGTCGCCTTTGGCACTTTCGCGCCATCGACGTTTGCGATCTTTTTAGAGGGCAATTTGTCCTCCGGATCGGAAGAGGAGTTCGAGCGCTTCTTGCGCGGTTTGCGGTGCGTGACGGTGGTGAAGCCATCGTCCGCAGCAGGGGCTTGCTCAGCCTGAGGGGCTTGCTCGGCAGGGGGATCCTGCTGAGCAGGAGGGTCTTGCTCCATGTCGGAGCCGGAGTCGGAGTCGGAGTCATCGCTATCGCGATCGTCCGGGATTGTGAAGTTGTTTGAGGCTTCGATCTTGACGTAGATCGAGGGAGCGCGTTTCGAGGAATGAGGGAGCTCGGTGCGACGCTTTGCAGCGTACGCATCGTAGTCGTCTACGAGACGAGGACAGATAGCGGCTATGAAGCCGCGGAGGCTAATGAGCTCAGTCTCTAAGAGACTGATCTCTTGTTCAGCGGCCATACCGGGGCCTGAGGAGGGGAGTGGGGCGGGGGAAGACATGTAAAACCTCCCTGCCAGAGGGGCAGGGGGGCGCGCCTTAATGAATTTGACGGACTATCCCGAGTCCGGATCAAAGGGAGCTGTTTAAAACTAAACAAAATAGGAAAACAACGCAAATAAGTACCTGAGCGAGACAGGGGAAAAATAACATAAGACTACTTAAATAAACAAACAATAAATTTAAAAATAAATCACTTGAAGAATTAAAGAAATACGTAAATAAATAGATAAACAAAAGAGTAAATAAATAAATATACCAAGAAATAGATAAAGCAATAAATAAATACAAGGAAAGGTCTCACTCAGTTCCAAGAAAAAGAACGCAGGTGCAGGTGCAGCGCACCTGTGAAGCGCAGGTGTGCCGGATCGAAACAAACAATAACTGACGTTGTGTAGGAGTTCCGATCGAACCGTCGACTTGAGCGGTTGTCCGTTTTGCTGCGCGCGCTAAGTTCGATTTTAATACTCGTGATTTAGTGACGTCAGTTATTGTTTGTTTCGATCCGGCACACCTGCGCTTCACAGGTGCGCTGCACCTGCATCAAGTCGACGGTTCGATCGGAACTCCTACACATTTGTTTTTATCTTTCGTTGTTGATTATTTATCGTAATTAGTATTCGTAGTGTACGGACGTAGGCGGACGTTTGTGCGTTTGCGTGTGAGTGTTAATTTGTGACTCCTTTGCATGCATGTGTTTATATCCTTTTTAAATTATTAACATTTCACCGCGACGTGATTTTATGAGTTTACTTTTTTATTTTATTTCGTGAAATATGTCGAAATATATCTATCGTACAATATTCATCATTATAGGGCCGTGCATTGCGATTCAGTAATTAATTTTGAGCATAGATGAATTTGGCGTGTGGGACAGTGAGTAGTGGTGCTTTATAGCACTCGTGATATAGAAGTCAAAAGATGGCCACAATCATACTTTAGTGTAGAATAAATAATAGTTTAACAAAACTAAAAAAACACGTTTTCATAAAAAATCCAACTAAAAAACAGAAAATGGTGGCTTCAATATAAACCAAAGAAGTTTCACTTCATTCGAGTGTACACACTGACATATACGCACTCCTTTTTATTTTTAACTACCTGGCCCGGCAGACGTTGTCCCGCCCTGATTATGCAAAAATCTTTCACAAATTATATTCTAAAACGTTCCTCATCAATCACCCTATCCACTGATGAAAATCCGTTCGGTAGTTTTTGAGTTTATCGCGAACAGACAGACAGACAGAAGCGGTAGGGGACTTTGTTTTATACTATGTAATGATAGCTTCAATACCATTTATATAATACGTGTAATTCATAACTCGTAGATGAGGTTTCATGAAATGATTGTGCATTCATTTTAATTGATAAAATTAAATAGTCGAAACAATTTAACTACAAAATTGTACAATGTTCTCCATCGGACATTATAATTGAAATACGTACTAACAGTTCAAACTTTTGTCCACAATCGATCACAGACGACGATACGATTTTGTACACACTGTCTAGAATTCTTAAAATATGTATAAGGCTTTCCGTAATTGGACAGAGTTTATTCATATATCAACCAATGTACAACTTTATTGTAAAAGCGTCTACGTTCATATATTCTAATTGGTAAAGCATTTTCATTTCGTGAACTGTCTACATCATCTTAATAAACATAACATTCATCACGCTATGTCCCATAATGGATAAGGAAAGATATATT
Organism: Antheraea pernyi; assembly: GCA_015888305.1. NCBI lineage: Eukaryota > Metazoa > Arthropoda > Insecta > Lepidoptera > Saturniidae > Antheraea > Antheraea pernyi. The sequence goes on along the minus strand of MU159123.1, from coordinate 143,240 downwards.
ATTATAACGACTAACGCTATAACTGTGTGTCAATACGAAGAGTAGCGAAACTTAACATTAGAAATTAAATATCCGCATTTGCATAGTAACCCCTGAAGAATACGAATAATAAAAATAAGAATCAAGCGATCTTACATATTTTCACTACAAATACAATATCTTTCAGTACTTTCACGTTGAAAACCTTACGAACTTAGGATTTGATATTGATCAAATGTATTCATTTAATGAATAAAATCGGCCTCATGAACTTTTTGTTACTGGAGGTATTTTCATGTTAGCTTAAATCATTTTGAACCATAATATGGACTAATAAAAATCTCAAAAACAATACTTACGTAAAGTGAGTACAATCGTGGTACATCTTATTATTGCACATAAAACTGTAATTTTGTTAAAATAAATATAACCTTATTTTTCTAAAAACATTTTTTCGACCTATCATCGTAATCATCAGCCTGTATAAGAGCCATTGCAAGGAGCTCATCTCGGAGAGAGGTATGGGCTTAATCGCCATGCCAGCCCTCAATCTCTGACAATTCTACAGTTCTATATTTTCGCAAATAAACCGGTACTTCAAGAATATTTCTTAAGTTCAGATTTCCTCACAATGTTTTCCTTCACCGTCAGCCGACAGGGTTACCAATTTAAATTAGTAAATATACGCGAATTCCGAACATTTCGTTGGTACATGACGGGGTTCAAACCTGTGAACATCGGATTGAAATTCCACCGGTCAAACCATTCGACCTCTATGACGTATAATTTATATTATTGTTTAATAATTTAAACTGAAAATGCTAGTGACCATTAAAAATGGATTATCTATTAGTTTTACCATATCATCCCATGGTAGTCTAGTAGATAAACATAGCACATATAAGAAATAATTCCATAAAGACAAGTGTACGATCTGATTAACCGAGAAACACCTTCGGGAATATCATTAGCGATACGTTCTATGAAAGAATTTTTATCAACTATGTATTCGTGGTAGTCGAGCGGTTTGACCAGTGAAATACCAATCTGATGTCCGTGGTTCGCAACCCGACAAAAAATTATCAAAAAAAAAATCGGAATTCGCGTACATTAACTAATTTAAATGGGTAACACTATCGGCTGACGGTGAAGGAATGTTTTTTTTTTTCGAACTGACTACGCTATTGACCAAGCAATGTCTTAACAGCTTCACCGGACTACTAAGGCGAGCGCTTAAGGCACTCAGCCGATTTTATTTTGACAACTAGCTCAAGGGTGCGCGGCACACCTCGGCTTTGGCTGTTGCCTGATACATGCAATTAGCGATCTATGTAAGCTAACCTAAGCTAAGCTAACTATTCATACATATATGAGTTGTTGAAACATATATGTGTACCAAGCATACATAACTCAACAACTCTTATATATATTTCGTATCGGATAATATTCTAAACTATTTCAGTTTGGTGAAGGAAAACATTGTGAGAAAACCTGAACCTAAGAAATGTTCTTATAGTACCACCGTATGTAGGACATATAGAACTGTGGATTTCTCGGAGTTTGAAATCGGTATTACGTTGTGGGCTGGCGTGGTAATTATACTCATACCTTCCTACGGGAAGAGACCTATGACCTTGTAGTGTGTCCCTTACATGCTGATGATGATCTATTCGTGCAGGCTAAGGACGAAACCCAATAACCGAGCAAGGTAAATGTTATATCCATTACGCTTCATATTTATAATTACTATTGCATGTTCAAATTGCGACATTGTATTAATTAGCGTAAACTCTTTCGCGACGTTCAAATCACACGCGTCCGTGACAACGTGACATTGCACATTGACCGTCGCGTCGACACGGACGCCAACTCAACTAGATAGATACAAATCGATAAACGTGACACACGGCTTCTTTTATCGAGGGTCATCGATTTAATTCCCCATGTAATGACTCACGATACAGTATTTTGATATATATTTTGCTTAACCCGTGGACTGTTCAAACCATAACGGTGCTATTTATTACAAAAAAGTGAAATACTTGGTTTAAAAAGCTTTTCGAATTAAATGCACCACGCTCGCCCGAGGCAAGTTCGCGTTATCCTTTTTCGCAAGTCTAACCTAACGTAACCAAAGCGAGACAAAAGAGCAAGTTGGCGAACATTCAGCGACTGCGGTGCATTTAATTCGAAACCTTTTTAAAACAAGTATTTAATACGTATTTAACTTTTTTGTAATAATACCGTGAGGGTTTAATCTCCATACAAACAAATATGGACATTATGAGGCACTGATCAATAGACTGTTGGCAGCATAAATTTATATAATACATTATTTATATAACACAGTTATAAAAATTGATTAATAACATGTAATATGTTATTGTACAATAATGTATATGTAAAATTATAATTAAAAAAAGTCGGTTTGATATTTTAAAAAATGATTCGCACTTTTCAAAACAATGTCTTAAAAAATTAGTCGAAGTGTTAAATTTAGCTGATATTTTACAATATAATAGGCAATGATTAGGTATATCATTTTGATCTAACTCGTTTTCATTTTTTTTATGGTCGTCTATAACTACCAAACACAAAAATGAAATAAATCTGTTGATAAACATAGGAACAACTACTTGATTACCTTCGCCTGTTTATATGTGAATTAACATTTTACGATACCAATAGAGACGGACAACAATATATCAACATAATACCATATATACGCTGAATCAATTCACCGCCTGTGCCGTATTTTGTCACCATCACAAGTCTATGAAAAGTATGAAAAAAACAATAGTTTTCGCATTAATGACAATGAAGATTTTATTAGTAAAAATTACTAAAACTAAATTTGACACTTGCGTTTAAATTGCCCCAAAAAAATTACACTTTTGATAATTTGCCGCCGAAGACTTACGTAGCCTATTTAAAAATCCAGTACTAAATAAGGCCATTTCTTAGTTAATAGTATAAACAGAATTACACTTTTTCCGCGATCAGAGTTAGATACGTTTTCCGAATTTTATAAAATCAAAAGTGTCTATTCGAAAAATAATGGTACAACATTCATTTGTGATTTACTTATATGGAGAAATAGTTGAGAAATACTAGTATTTACTTATTTCTTATATGTACTACGTAAGGAAATAACAACCCCATACTTAATACTGATGACAAATGCTTCTTTTTACTTATTTACACAGCAACTTCGTAAACAAGTTTAGTACAACATATAATAACGTAACTGTTATTAAGTGCTGCCTGTACGGGTAGCCTGTGATTTTCCCATTAAAAATTCAAACAATTCACTGTAAATATAAGGTACAATTTTCTTTGAATTTAACCACAATCGTATGATCGTATATACGAATTATCTATACTAATATTATAAAGAGGTAAAGTTTGTGAGTTTGTGACGTTGTCCTAGGTAATCTCAGGAACTACTAACCCGATTTTGAATTTTTTTTACCAATAGAAAGCCACGTTATTTGTGAGTGTCATAGGCTACATATCATCACGCTAAGATCAATAGGTGCGGAGCAACAATGAAAAATGTTTTAAAATCGGGGTATTTTTCCTTTTGAGACCTTCCGCTGCGTCTTAGCGCAAAATAACTATTCCACGCGTATCTATACTAATATTATAAAGAGGTAAAGTTTGTGAATTTGTGACCTACTGGTCCGATTTGAATAATTATTTCAGTGTTACATAGCTCATTCATCGAGAATGGTTACAGGCTATGAAAAATGTTTTAAAATCGGGGTATTTTTTCCTTTTGAGACCTTCGGCTGCGTCTTAGCGCAAAATAACTATTGCACGCGTACGAAGTCGCGGTCAGATGCTATTAACTAATTATATTATCTATAATAATATTATAAAGAGGTAAAGTTTGGGGAAAATATCTGGGGAATCGAAGAAAAAATGGTCGAACGAAAACGTTTCTTACGAACGCTGCCTCAACTGTTAGAGATATATGATTGAGTTCTAGAGAAAAGTTGTAGCTTGATAATTCCTATTACCGCCCAACGAAGTGGGCACGGGTCGGTTAGTATACAATATTATTAAACCTGTACCTAGTCGGGTCATAAATTTTATTAAAAGCTTTTAATATTATTGATTATATACTTTTTGGTAATTGTGTAAAAATTATAGATGAAATGACAGGTAATTAAATGTACAATACAGTTTTATTTGCATTATTCAAAATACCCTCCTCCATTTTAAATACATGCCCTTAATCGACGCAAACAGTCACCGATCGCAGCACACACCATATTCATATTTAATTCTCTGCCGTTGCGTTAACCGGAGTTGCTCGGAGAGACCTCAAATTATGATGAAGTTTAGTGCAGACTTTCTCCTCCAAATGTTGCCATATATTGCTATCCAATGGGTTTAAATTTGTACTAGAAAAAGACCAGTCTTCATGCCCGATGAAGTCAATTCCACGGGTGATCAGCCAACTTTTCGCGCTTCGTACCTTATGGGCAAAATCTTACCGGAATAAATCCAGTGTCTGTTTTCAGATATTGTTTGGGAAAGAGATTCCACTATGTTTGTTAGGACGGTATTTTGCTACATAACAGCACTGGTTTTCACACCTTCTTCACCGAAAAAATACCTCATTTAAGCCTGAACATGAGTCTCCAAGCCAAACCATAAATGACGGAGGATAATGTCCTCGAATGGACCCTCAGAACACGCGTGCTCGCTTCTTTACTGTTGTAGGCATACACTTTATCATTTTGTTTGTTATAACTTTCTTAGATTTTAATTCGTCCAAAAACAAATTTTCCCGGTATTATCTTCCTGCGTACCAACGTAACAAGCCCCGGGATCTTTCCAGCCTATATATTTTTAACCACTCATTCATATAATGCCCGTTCTTTTTACGATAAGCTTGTGGTCTTAAGTCTTCATTTAACACTCTTTTGATCGTGGTTCTGCTTTGACCTCACCTGATGAGGTAAGAGTTTTTACTTACGCACGGGATATCGTTGGATTCGCGTTTTCACTGCTTTGATGATCGCTTGTGTCCTAATCGTGCGAGGTCGGCCGCTTCTCTTACGATCTTTGAAGTTTGAATCATTAGTGTACCATTTGATAGTGTGGTAAACAAATCGTAGTGTTATTTTTAATTATTGCAGAATGTTGAAAATCACTTTTGACGGGTAACCACTGAGGCTCAACACGTTAACTGCGACTCCATCTTCCTTTTACAACCACTCCGTCTTTGAAAATGATTAAAAATGAATTTCTTTTTCATTTTCGGAAAATAGGAACGTTCTTATTCCAAAATCAGTTGAAGTATATCTGGCCAGTATTCAAAAATTAAAAATAATAAGGTTATGACAGAACTTATGAACCGACTAGTTATATTCCAATTTATATCTATGCAAATATAGTGTTAAAGATTTTGATTGTAATATATTATATAAGATGCTTCATATTTACAAGTAGTCAAGCGGTAGTGAGAATTCGAGCATAAGAAGAGAGAGAAGAAATTTTTCTTCACGTGAAAAATCTTTTCTTCACGTTTTTTTTAACGTTGTGAGCTGAATTCAGTATTGTGTTTACAAGAATTACAGATTGTAGATGGAAGAAGCTTCTAGTGTGATGAATATAGCCTTATAAATAAAAGCTTAGAGATTAATTCGATGATATAGGAAAAATATTTCTATGATTCTTATTTATTCACGTTTAAAAGAAAGTTCGCCAATACAAAGAGGAAATAGTTATTGGAACTGTTTTATCTTTGCCTATTTAAATATTTTGAATTTATATAATAGATTACGCTAATAATGAAATAAAAGTATTTTAATAAATTAATATGCAATTAAAAAAAAATGGTTATGGCCCATGAGGGGATCGAACCCGCGACCTTCGCGTTATTAGCACGTAACCAACTGAGCTAATGGGCCGTTGAAAAGACGTCTGAAATTTATAGTGTATTTGTTACGTTACGAAATTTGTTTAGTTTGAATATCGTTGAATTTATTCTGAGTAGAGTTTACTAGATTACAAATGAATCATTATGTATTAATTCTCCGGCGCTCTCACTGACCGAACGAAATGCAACGATGCAATCACTGTTACTTCACGTCGGTTTTCTATGAGAGGGTGGTACTACCCCGGGCTTTTTTCCTGCTGAAACCAATAATACTTTCAGCGTGGCTCTACCACCATTAAAACTGTTACTGTTGGTTACCCTTAGAAGATACATATAACATTGGGGTCTCTTGTGTACGCCTTAATTTTGATGTATCTCATAATGTTTAGCATGCATTAGTAATGTAATCGACCGAAAGACATATCCTTAACATCCGGTATGTTTATATACAAATAAACATTCCTACGAAAACTCTAACCGTGTTATTACAAAAAAGTTAAATACGTATTAAATACTGGGTTTAAAAAAGTTTCCTAATAAATGCACCGCGCTCGCCCGAGGCAAGTTCGCGTTATCCCTTTTCACAAGTCTAACCTTTTTTTTTTTGGGTGGGGAAAATCCTGCATAGTATACGCCTCCAGCTGTCGGGGGACAAGGGGCAACAGCGGGAGGGTGATCAGTAGTCCGGTGAAGCTGTTAAGACCTTGCTTGGTCAATAGCGTAGTCAGTTCGAAAAAAAAAAAAGCGAGAGGGTGATGCCGCGACTCGTACCGGCTAAAAACCCCACCGGCCGCACGGTGCGAAACGTGGCCAAGGTTTGGATTGCGCGAGCATTCTCCGCGCCCTGGTCACGCGCTCCAGTCTAACCTAACGTAACCAAAGCGAGACAAAAGAGCAAGATGGCGAACATTCAGCGACCGCGGTGCATTTAATATGAGACCTTTTTAAAGCCAGGGTTCAATACGTATTTAACTTTTTTGTAATAACACCGTAACAGTTGTAAAACCGTTTTCAAAATCCGGTGCTGATTTAGGAGTATTAGGTTCACGCAAATGCGTATAGTGACTTTGATTTCAAAATCGAGATCAATGTAAATTGATTTTTGATTTGTAAGATAGTCTTTGTATAGGTATTGTTTACTCCTATTAGTATATAGAAGGATAAATTATAGAATATACTAGAGCCGTTATTCAAATTACAATAATCTTTTATAGAGTGGAACGATTTTAATGAAACAAAGAGTAAGTTATTCTCGAGGATACGATCTATGATTTTCTTGTGAACCCAGTACTTTAGCAGTGATGCGTGTTCGTACAAACAGACATTTCAAAAAATGATTGAAATGTATTTTATTACTTATTCCTAGACCCCTATTTTTTTTTTCACGAAAATCGAAAAAGTACAGACACGTTAGATTTACGTTCTTATTTATATATGAATAGCCTAGATTAAAAAAAATTGATAAGAAATTGTATAAATAACGCAATATTTTTATAGATAAGAATCATAGTATGCTTACAAGTACTTAATTGATTTAATTAAAATTAAAATTTTTAAGTGTATATTGACACTGGAAAGACTAATAGACTAACGTGCAACGATTGTTAAATGCACGTTAGTCAATTATGCTCTCAAACTTTGATATGATGAATTGAACATCACTAAAATTATCGATTGCATAATGTGATTACATCAAAACCTTACTTTTTTATATATTAGGTCTTTACCTATGAAATTGCCGTTTTGTATGAAATAATTTTAACGAATTTTTTTCATGTATTTTTTATTTGTATTAATCGAAGTAATCACCCATGCAATCAATGCATCTTTGCCAACGCAGTGGCAGTTTATTGATGCCCTTCTTAAAGAAATCAGCTGGACGGGAGGCAACAAATTCTTCTAAGGCATTTTGTACTGCCTCTCGGGTATTGAATTTTTTCCCGCCAAGGAGTTATCCAAATTCTGGAAAAAGTAGTAGTCTGTAGGCGCAAGGTCTGGTGAGTAGGGCAGATGACGGACAACTTCCAACCCCAGTTCTTGCAACTTGGAGACCGTCTGCTGTGCAGTATGAGGTCGCGCGTTGTCGTGCAGGAGCAGCGGAGACGAGCGATTGACCAATGCTGGTTGGAGATGTGCCAGCTTTGCCATCATTGTGTCCAGTTCTTCACAGTACACATCTGCAGTAATGCTCACTCCGTTTGGTAAGAAGCTGTGATGAATCACACCGGCCCTAGACCACCAAATAGTTGTTTAGGTGCTGAACCAGCATCCAACCATGTTGCTGAGCGCGTGAGGTTATCAAACAGAATCCATTTTTCATCGCAGGTAACAATGAAGTTAAAAATTCCTTCATTTGTTGTGTTGAGCAGTGCAAAGCACGTCTCGACGCGTACTTCGCGCTGTTTTTTGTCAAGCTTTTTTACCTTGCCAATTTGACACAAATGGACCAATATTGTTTTGACGCTAACGTCGAAAGCAGCTGCTAATTCAGCCGTAGATTGTGTATCATCAGCTTCCACAATCGCCTTTAATTCGTCATTGTCGACCAAAGTCTGCGGACGACCACGAGGTTCATTTTTCAGGTCGAAATTCCCAGAACGGAAGCGAGCAAATCAATAACAGGTACCACCTGTTATTGCGTTGGTTTGTAGTGTTAGCTCCGTAAACGTCGTTGATGTGGCGTGCCGCTTGTGCCGCGTTGCTGCCACGACGGTACTCATATTCCATAATTATTCGAATTTTTAACGTGTCCATGATGACAAAAAAGATTTGAAAAAGAAATGCGATGAAAATGTAACACTAATCAATAAATAAATGACTACTTTTGGAAAAAGAATTCCATGCTTTTAAAAATAAATTAATTTGAAATTAAAATTCTTATCCAAACAAAAATTATTTTGATTTGAAATGGCCAGTACTGCAGAACGACAATTTCATAGGATAAACAAAACCTTAAAAAAGACCTATTATATTTTTAAGAAACTCTGCGCTTACTTCTAGTACTTAATTTTTTTTAAATTATTAAATTATTACAATTTAATTTTGTTTTGTATTCTGGATCAAAATCTAAAATAATGTATTCAATTTAAGCCCCGAGAAAGCGCTTATGAATATCAAAACTACCAGCGGTTCGAAAAACGACTCAATCATAAAGAAAAACCGGCATAAATCGGACAGTACTACGTGTAGTATCGAAAACACCAAATAAATAAAACATTACTCACAGCTATAAGCATGTTCGTCTGGTCAAAGTAATCCGCAACTGGCATCACATTCTTGTAGAAGTTATGCAGTTCCATCCGTGCCAGACTGAGCACGACGTGTCCGAGCCGAGCACCGTATTCTATTTGCCGTTCGAGCACACGCTGTCTCCAGCTCACCAATATGACACCGTTAATTGTTTGTATCTAAACAAATATATATATTTATACAAATATGTTTAAATAATCTATACGTAATAAAAATACCTTTTGTTTAAGATTCAATTATGTCAAAATGAGTAAATGTATCGGTATAGGACTGCGACCATTCGATGTGGAATATTTCGTATGTAGCTCTAGGAATTGCTAATTCTCTTTAATTGTGCGAAGTGGATGTAAATCAGCTAGTATTGTTTTATAAAACTAAGTAAGAAAATTTGTATTGATAGTTTAATATAGTAAGGGACTGTAAATAAAAGAGATAAGCACAACAAACTTACTTTGATTTTAAAAATTAATACATACAGATAACTTTATAACGAGAAATCCGTACATAATAAAGGTATCGTAACTTTCTTTATAAACTAAAATCTTCCAATTAATCAAACTATGTAGTTAAAGAATCATTAAAGTCGGTCGTAAAACTAGTTCCTCGCCTCGGCATCGCGCGACTTTACTTACGAAGGTGATGACAAAAAAAAATCCCTTTATAGTACAAGACCAAGCAATTAAATAAAATGACCGAGGTGTGCCGCGCACCCTTGAGCTAGTTGTCAAAATAAAATCGGCCGAGTGCCTTAAGCGCTCGCCTTAGTAGTCCGGTGAAGCTGTTAAGACCTTGCTAGGTTAATAGCGTAGTCAGTTCGAAAAAAAAAAACAACAACTGAACAATTGTATAAAAACCGCGGGCTCAGTTATAATGTTGCGTTTATCATCAAGCAGCACGATAGTTCGCAACGCATGGCGATAATCATTTCTTATAAGAGTAGTGAAAAACTAGAGAGGCATAATAACACGCGACGTCAATTTCATAACCAAACATTTTTATAGATCTTAATAGGATAAAAAAGTAAATAGTTTTACCTAGGTTATCAACTATAATACAAGTATTTGTGTTTTTTAAATATCACTCCTAATATCGATTGAATTGTATTAATTCCACGATATATAAAAATATAAAATCTGAACGAATATAACAAAAATGCAATGTTTGCTCAAATGCAAAATGTTTATTTTTATTAAACTTCAGCTTAATTACGCCAATAATAAGACGAATCGACGGAATAATAAAAAAAAAATATCAAATAAAATATGAAAAATATTATATTAAAAATTCTAAAATAAACCATGATTCTTAATCAAACGGTCCGTTAGTATACAGATACTTTTCCAACAACACAATTACAACTTTGAAAGTGTATTATTATTTCTGAGTCGTTTTGAAGCTATTACAACAAATAATTAAAATGAAATTATTGAACTGAATATGAAAGTGATTAAAAACTGATTATTGATTCCTAATAAACGGGACTAATCCCTTTAACCGTTAATCTATACTTTTTAATATACTAGCGGGCCCGGCAGACGTGTCCCACCCTGATTAAAAATAAATCCTTTACAAATTATATACCAAAACATTCCTCATGAACCACTTTATCGACTGGTGAAAACCGCTTGAAAATCCGTTCAGTAGTTTTTGAGTTTATCGCGAACAGACAGACAGACAGACGCGGTAGGGGACGATGTAATGATAAAGCTGAAACGTTTGTATGGTTGAACGCGCTAATTTCAGGTATTACCGGTAATTTGAGAAAATCTTTCGGTTTTACATAGCTCATTTATCGAGGAAGGCTATATATATCACGCTAGGACCAATAGGAGCGGAGCACCAATGAAGAATGTTTCAAAATCGGGCATTTTTTTCCTTTTGAGAACTTTCGCTCTTTTCAAAGTTTATTTTATGTTCCTATTCAAAAAGTTTATTTTACATTAGTTTTGTTTCCAATTTTTTATCTATATTATAATAAAACTGTAGCAAGGTCAAATCTGTACATTAAATATTTTTTGAAAATTTTGATCGGGGTAGGCCTTGTTATCGATATAGAAGCCAAAACTAACCCTTTTAAAATTTTTGTCTGTCTGTCTGTCTGTCCCTGTGAACGCGCATCACTCGGAAAGTACTGAACCGATTTTGACGAAACTTGGCACAGTGATAACTAATGTTACGAGATTACATTTAGGATACTTTTTGTCCCATAAAACGCAATGGATTCTCCAGGATCTGCCTGTTTGTCTATACCTTTCATGTTGCTCATATCTTTTTAATATTTATGTTTTTCTTTAATACAATGTAGTGTGAAAAAGTTTTAATACAAGTTGAAAATAGTTATGATGTCATTCAGTGTTTAATTTATCATTATTTATTTTATGAATATATTTTAACGTTTAAATTACAATTTAACTCTATCAACTTGATATTTTACTATGTAAACTATACTGACTGTATAGTAAAGGCCTACAAAAAAGGGAAAGAAACTACGTTCCAACTGGAGGTCCATGGACCTCTCAAGCTTTTTTACATTACTGCCAATATACGTAGGTTAGTTTTTATTTTAATTGAACCCGGTAGATGATGTCACGAACGGGTTGTAGGCTTATTGGGACAGAAGTTACTGGGACAACGTACTGGGAAGACATTTATCGGCAATATATGTAGGTTATTTGTTATCTTAATTGGACCTGGTAGGTGATGCTGCGAACGGGTTCAAAGCATATTTTAAAATATTTCTCACATACCAACTGGGTATATGTTTGAGTGAGTCCCTGGATAGTTGGGATTCACAATTTGAAACAGTAGGTATCGCTGCAATCGGGTTTTGAGAGGTATTTAGATTTTTCGCGTTTAAAAGAACAATCGAAACCGGTAATAACCGATTTGGTGCAGACGAAGTCACACGGGT
>MU159123.1:46772-129756 GCA_015888305.1 Antheraea pernyi | reverse complement strand
GTAAACGCCTACAAAAAAGGGAAAGGAACTACGTTCCAACTGGAGGTCCATGGACCTCTCAAGCTTTTTTTACATTACTGCCAATATACGTAGGTTAGTTTTTATTTTAATTGAACCCGGTAGATGATGTTACGAACGGGTTGTAGGCTTATTGGGACAGAAGTTACTGGGACAACGTACTGGGAAGACATTTATCGGCAATATATGTAGGTTATTTGTTATCTTAATTGGACCTGGTAGGTGATGCTGCGAACGGGTTCAAAGCATATTTTAAAATATTTCTCACATATCAACTGGGTATATGTTTGAGTGAGTCCCTGGATATTTGGGATTCACAATTTGAAACAGTAGGTATCGCTGCAATCGCTGCGGGTTTTGAGGTAATAACCGGGTAATAACCGATTTGGTGCAGACGAAGTCGCACGGGTCAGCTAGTTAGTAATATATCTAGTATACTACGTAACAACGTATTATATAAATAAAGTGTGTGTATGTAAAATTAAAATAACAACTTTTTGATGAATGGATACGGTTACAAATAACAAAAAAAAATTAGTTTATATTTCGTCTGTATTTTTATATTTAGTCTATTTGTTTGTTTGTTCCGGGTAATCTCCAAAACGGCTGACCTATTTTAACTGGAATTTTACTGGTAGGTAACAGAAATTATAGCGGTTGACATATTCTATTATATTTGTCCGCGGTTTCGTCCGTATTGCTCTATTTCCAAAATGGTTGGACCGATATTCACGGGTTGTTCACTGGCAGATAACTCACAATATAAGAAATAACTTAGACTATTTTATTTTGTTAGCCAAGACAAATCGGACCAGTAGTTCCTGAGATTAGCGCGGTCAAGCAAAGAAACTCTTCAGCTTTATAATATTAGTATAGATAAATTGGAATCTATTGGATAATTTTCAAATGTAAATATAGATAAAATAAAAAATAATGTAGACAAATACAATCTAACGATTACATAAAAAGTTTATGTTATAAAATAATCATTAAGAAAGGTTCATATTTTAAAATAATTGACTGAAATAAGTTCTAATTGTGGTAAATATAATTGCGAGACGTTAAAAACTTCCATTGATAATTTTACATCGTAATCAATTATTAAAAATGATTATGAAACTAAACCTTAACCGTCGTGATTATAAATAAATTAAACACAAAACTAAAGAAATAATAATTATTTCCATTTATAATTTACATTTCCATTCAATTGTAAGATTTTAAACTTATCAATGAAATCGACGTTCCTACAAAAAGGAGTACCTAACTGTAAAGATGATCCAGCTTCTTACAGTCTACCTTTTTATTTTGTGCTAAAATATATAAAATGAAACTCGCGTAACGGGCACGTGATTCTCATAGAAACTCTTACAAGTAATATAATACAGTAAGTTAAAAGAACCTTCTCAACAGTATTTTACAAAACGGAGTTTTGTCAATGACCTTGACACGAATGTTCCTATGATCAGACTGTCTGTATCGATTTTTGATATCGTCTTAGTGTTATTTGAAAAAGAAATGGCTCAGGGACAGACACGATGTATGTAGAACAATATGTCGCAAATTAATTACAATTACATAATTTCAAACAATCTTGTATCAAAGATAAATATGGAATTTACAGCTATTGTAATATAATTTTAATTTTAATGGTGGTAGAGCCACGCTGAAACTATTATTGGTTTCAGCATGAATGGGTCGTCTCGTCCGGGGTAGTACCACCCTCTCATAGAAAACCGACGTGAAGTAACAGTGATTGCATTGTTGCGTTTCGTTCGGTCAGTGAGAGCGCCGGAGACCCACCTCCCCTCCCCTCTCCTCTCTCCTCTCCCCTTCCCTCCAAAAGATGGCAACGCGCTTGCGACTCCTCTGGTATTGTTAGTGTCCATGGACGGTGGTGATCACTTAACAGCAGGTGACCCACCTGTTCGTTTGCCACCTATGACATAAAAAAAAAAAAAAATTATATCAGCTAAATTTTTTTTGTCACTGTTATTGTACTGGTGATAACAGAAAACATACAAAAATACGAAAACTAACAGAAAACTAACTAACTAACGAAAACATTACACTGATAAAACTTAGTTCTAATACAAGAGTAATCGATATGCGATGTCATAAAAGAAAATTAACTCGTACATCTGAAATATTTCACATCACAATACCATAATTAATAATCAAGAACACACATCACTGAAGTAGGTACAAGTATATAAGATTGAAAATTTATTTATTCAGAGTTTTCAATTGTTATTTATGGGTAAAATGGCTGTATGAGCTTCGGCTCACTACTAGAAGATTCTAGACTAACACGGACAGCGTAATAATAATACTCGGAGAGCGTAAAATAGACTGTTTATTAAAATGTCCATATAAGGTATTTATAGACGCGATTGTTCATTTGTTTGAACGACGTTCTGTTTACAATATATACAAAAGTTGTCTGCCAAAGAGGATGACATACTCGGTAGCTACATGGTTAAATCACAAACACAATGTGCCCAAATATCACAAAAGAGTTTCCACAATGCCTAGTGATCGTTCTCTATTCGGTGACAAATGAATTACCTGTTTAGTTTTCACAATTTTATTTCTTTTTGCCCAATAGGCTTACCTGGAGGCTATTAGACATTTCTCTAACTTATAATATAGTTAGTTCTGAGATGTGTGTCACAAATTAGTAGTAATTCCTTCTGCAATATTTAATAGAAGATTACCTTTTCCGAATATTCAGCAACATCTCTCATCGAACGGGGGTATCCGGAGACAAGATAAGTCTTCGCAGTTGGTGCCATCTTCATCTCCAACATTAGAACCTCGGTGACCGTCTTACTGGACAACTTACCGAAGTCTTGCATGTCTGATAAAGATAACATATTATAAGTAAAGTGATCGAAAAATGATGAATATTAACAGGAAGTTTATGTCTATATCATTAATAGAGGTCGTATGTTATGTTAAGTGTTCTTCTTCTTCTACCTTTATCCCACTTAAGTAGGATCGGCACAACATGTTTTCCTATTCCACTCTCCCCTATCAGATGTCATCTAAGTATTCACACCTTTTATATACATACCACTTTCACACAATCCATCCATACCTTTTTCGGTCTTCCTATACTAAAAAGTCAATAATAGAACATGAATGGAAATCAAAGAAGTATCAGCCCCGGGTATAAATGTGTCCGGTACGAAAAAGTTGCTTATAAACATTCATTATTAAAAACATGCACTATCGATTGTTCATTTCATTCTGGAACGCATCCTAAGTTAAATTTTGTATACGCGCGTAATATATAATATCTCTGACAGGGGATTTCCTGTATTATATCTATCAACTATTTGTCTTATCTAGAAAGCCCAAATACTATAAACAAAGGGCGATAAAATTAAGAAGTTTCTGAACCGGGTCAGAAAAATCTTAAATGTGAAACTGTCTTAAATGTCTTAAATCTTAAATGTGAAAATGTGAAACTGTGTGTGTCCAATGGGTTAAGTTAACAACACATAAATAAAATAATATTATAGAGAAATGCGAACCTCGTATAAAAAATACGTAAAATGTATCTTGCCAAAGTGGTTACCGATGATAGCATCATATATTTTTAAGACTTTTTTATTATAGCGCCAGATATTTATGGCACCGTATCTGATTGTATCTGAACATTGTAATCCGAAAAGCAATGGCGATAATTGAGAGGTCTAAATTCCATTGGCACTCGTCGCTGTCATGCCTGCGGATATAACGTTACAAACGATCGCTTTTGTTTTAATAAATTCAATGCAGTTTGAAAGTCTTTTACAACTTGTGATTTTAAAATCTAACCATCTTGTTTTCAGTCATCGCCTGTATGTGAAATATATAACACACTTTTACCCTTAGGCTACATATAAATCATGGATACGTTTGAACCTTGGAACGACACGAACACGTGTTTGTTCACAAGGGATGTGCCGATGAAGTGTCTTGGTTTGTAATTATAAAATGTAGGGTGGCTTTAACTTGTTATTACAGGGACTTGTATTTAATTTACTTTATAAGTATTTTTCATGGTGTTGCGATATGCTTTATTTACTGTACAGTTATGGTTATTTGGTCATCGTAATTTTCTACTAGAAATATCGTAATAATTATCGCAGTCTTGGTTTTTGTTTAGAATTATTTTACTCGTTAAATACACTTATTTCAATAATAAATATAAGATATAAAACACTTTAAACTTCAGCGTTTGTGTAACACTGGATAAAGATTAGATAATACAAGAACTACACAAGAAAAACTAATTTAAAAAAGACTATTTAAATTTCAACCCTTTTCGTTCCCCATTGTCAGGTTCAATGTCAAGAGCTCATTCGAGTCAATGTTCTGCATAATTAAGACACTTCGACTAGACCATGCACTTGGCAGTGAGTTGAACTGCATAAATTACTTTTAAATTTGTCTGGTTAACTAACTCGTAGATGTATAAATTACTATAGTCATAAGACTTCGTAACCCTTTTTATACTGATATTGTAAACATTGTGCGCATCTGTGATAGATGTGTCGTTCGAAGTTCGCGTAAATTTAAATATTATTGTAAAAATAATGGTTCATAGTAAAGGAAAATATCCCAATGAGATCTAACAACTAGGAAAATAGTTTGAGAGTAGGTACTACTATGTAATGTTAAAATAGATAATTAGAACGCGACTACATCCAATGATATTATAAGTATATATCCTACTAACGATTGAGATAGTGCCAATTAAAGAAAAATCTTTGTTGATATTTACAAACTATATAATTTAAATGTGTCTACCTAGAAAGTCGGTATACATGTCGCAATTAATCTAAATATAGATTTATGTACTAAGTAAATTTAAGCACCTTTTAATGATACTATAATAGCTTACCATTGCCTATCGCGTACTGCTGTAAGAGGTCTGTCATATTTATATGTACAAGACCTCGTCTCTCTTGCATTAGGTTATCGCAATGTGTCACCTTACCGCTGCCTGGACCACCTGGGATCAATAAAAAAAATAAAAATAATCATACCTATTTCTGGCAAAACGTTATACTTTTATACCAGCAAAATGACACTGTATTTAATCCTTACAACAGTGTATTCTCGAAAACAAGGGCGACCTCAAAGGAATCTATAATCAATCGTTTGTCGACATGATCATGCAAATCTCAAACACTGTATAGCGTCACGCCACTCTGTATCTCCCGCTGCAGTGTCATAGGACTCTTCCCGAAAGAAGGTATGGCCGTAATCTCTTTTTTTTACATGAGGAAATCCCTACAGAATCGCACCCTAGCCGGGCAGCTGAGGGTGGGGTATGTCCGAATTACACGGACTAAAACCCCATGGTGCCTTCAATCATCTATAAGCCGGGGAGCAGGAGCTGCCGAACTGGCATTGCGTCTACTCTCCGGCAGGTGTCGGCCCCTCACCAGGAGCCTCATCGCAGTTGAGGGTTCAAAATCGTAGACCCCTTGGGGGGGCGAGAGTTGTCTTCCCCGACGATCGTGGGAGGCGCATCGGTACAATGCGCCTCAACCACACGGGCCTGTGCATATATTCTGCCAGGGCGGCGGACGAGCCCGTGCAGGCCCTCTTTACGGCGGCCTCAGGTCATTGCTGATCCTGCGCCACCGTGATCGTCGACCGCGGGAGGGAATCTGGCTGGTCTGCTCCCTCTCTCTCTCCGCCGCCTCCTTTGCGAGCATAACCGCCTCGCAGTATGAGGCGACGGAGCTCCACCCGTTCTCGCTCTCGACCATCTTACGGATGAAGATGGCCGTAATCACTAGGCCAATCCATGACCTTTTGGCGATTTCTAACCCCGATAAATCCATAGTCTTATATTTTCTCACATACGGTGTTACTACAAGAACGTTTATCAGGTTCAGATTTTCTTGCAATGTTTGTCTTCTTCGTCTGCCGATAGTGTTATCAATTTAGGGTAATTTTAAACTACCCTAAATTATGCGAATTCCCAAAGATTGGTTAGTTCATGCCGGAGTTTTAACTTGGGGATGTCAAATTCGTCGATTTGACATTCCACCTGTAGAACCACTCAGCCATCACACAGTAACGTAGCTAGCTTTAAAGGGGCCCTATATCCAAACCTCTGGCGAAAGATTTCTTACTGCTGAATTATGTCGTAGATATTATCCATGATCTGTGATCTAAGAATTACGAGTTCTATCACCTAGGGATAATTTAAGAGTACGAATATTTGGTAGCACTAGTTGAACCCCTTCCAGCATATTGCTACTATTGGGGATGTTACACATGAGGGTTTTTGATCCAGCTGGCTACAATAATCATTCCCATATTAGATCATATATGTTGTTTTATATTACTCACCCAAAACAAAAATAACAGGAACACTGGGCGGTTCGAATTTGACATGACTAGAGTTCTGCATTGGGAAAGCAGCAGCAGGAGGTGTCGCACGCCCTTCCCATGCACTTGCGACGCGGCTTCGACCATCACCGCCCGTTGTCTCCAGCGTTTCATGATGTTCTATCAAGGATAATAATATACAGTAGAGCTAAAAATTAGCAAGCTCATAAAAAAAAAGTGGGAGGTCAGGCGACAACATTAGGAACGAAATTCTTTGGGCTTTTTCTTCAACTCTGAATGTAATTCGGAATACACACTTGTATACAATAGAAAGAGACAAACAAATAAAGTCGAATGGAAACTGAGAAAGAGCAGTGCATAACGCCTCTATGTGACGACTTTTATCAGTCAACTCATACCCCCAAGCCGCGTTAAAGAACTTCGTTCCAAAAATATGATTGCGTTTGTAGATATATGTACACTAAAAATTTAATGTTAGTCAAAATATTTGAAAATACCGGATAACCCACAGTCTAACTTCTAAAATTCGAACTATAAATAATAAACGAGCTATTGAAAATAACATGTTGGGCGCCAAAATAGTAAGCACATTTTTGTAACACATCAATAAACGTACCAGTGTCTAAGCAGATGCCCATATTCCATGGAGATGCACATTTAATTTATCGTGTTTGTAGTATTAAACTTTTAACACTACGTCAATAATAAAAAATACGTTTCTAATTGGCACTTAACTATAAAACATATCCAAAACACGTGAGTTCCGTTGACTGCCGGCCACGAGTAATCACACGCTTCAATTAATAGTTTATCGATTGAAGGACACGACCTTCGGAGACAATTCCACAAAAACAAATCAAACATAAAAGGTATATAATAATTTGTAAAATATTTATATCATTTTAAAAATTTGAACCGTTGAAATATTTTTTAATTATTCGAAAGTTGTGCCGTCGAGATAGCATTTCTGCTAGCGGTTTGAATCTAATGAGCATCGCGGGCCAACCGCCTCTTCACAGTCCGAACATACGACTGAACTCCCCTTATACCGACACCTTACACTTGGTCAAAACACAATCCATCTCGTTCTCTAACTAAAAACTACACAAGTATGAAAGGGATGTCGAATCAATTGAATAATTAAGGTTCACCCTTCAATGAAACTCTTGCGTGTGTCATTAAGAAAATGCAAGGGTTGCATTACATCCGTATGACTAATGGGTTGTTTGTTCAGTTCAAGGGGCAAGTCATTGGTGTCGGAGCAATTTTTCAGTGACAAAGTGGGTCATATTTAATTCAAAACGGTTAAACTTAACAGTATATACTTAACTGTGGCGTTTCATTGTACGTAAAGCTTATAATTCGTGTGATCATAATTATATACAAAATGTAGGTATTAACGTGTACGTATAAACACAATAGGAACATACTTATTAGGTAGGTCTCGATAACGAAGTAATTAATTTTGTAGTGTATGCTTCCATTTTCCAAACACAAATTACATGAAAGTGGTTTATATATATATATATATCAAATTGGTACCAAAATATTTTAATAGATTTGTATCTAAAACGTCTTCTATCTGTATTTTTTAATTAAATAAACTGTATTCTAAATCACTTTTTTTAACCTTAATCAAGTCGTAATACTTGTATCTGGAAAATTCGAATATGGAATTAACCGACAGTAAATCGTAAAAAATAATTTTAGTAATGTTTAGAACTTAATGTTACAGTTATCTATAGGTATATATAACGAAAATACAGTTATTTTCCGGCTCAATCATGTCAAAACTACTGAATGTATCGGCGAACGACGATGACCATTTGATGTGCAATTTTTCGTAATCATTTCTAGGATACTTATTTTTTTGATTCGATTGGCCCTTTCTCATTTTTAAGGCCCACGAAACGAGCGGGAATTAGCTAGTTTGAGCATATTTTTGAAATAATACCTATTCAAAATTTACTGCTAATAACTAATTTATGCAATGTTAAAACTATTTTAAAATTAATTAACCATTAATTACATTTCTTTTGTCATACCACAATCATAGCTTCATTGAAAATGATATTTCGGTGATTTATTATATTATAAAGAGGCACTTAGGTCGCTTCACAAATTTCGTCGACAAATATGAACACTTCACAGTTATTATATTACTTACCTAATATTGAATAATGCAGAGCCATTGTCTATGCACCATGATATCTAGTAGACTGACTGCCGCAATTTCACAGAACATAAATATAACTTACCTTTAGTCGTAACATTGTCTATACTTAGTTTCAGCTTGAATTTAAAAATGTAATGAACGTATGTCATATTGGTTTAAGCGGCTGATGCTACGCAGAGTATTGTCGGTTCGAATCCTAGACAACACAATTTTTTGTATTCCACAAATAATTGTTCTGAGTTTGCGATCAGTATTTTGTGTCTTAACGGATGTTTGCTTTCCCCCGTGATGCAGTACTTGATCTCTAACCAGGGAGCTGTCTTTTGTAAGACATAGTAATATCAGAATTAAAAACTTATGTCTGTTATCACTATTCTAGAAAATTCAATTAGAAATCATTATATTATACAGATTTATGTACCTACGTGTGATTTGTTCATTTACACTAATCATATTAATTATTTTGCTTTCATTGTTCCCGTCGAAAATATTTATTTACATTTTTATTCAATTAAACTAAAAGAAAGTTTAATGTACGTATATATATTTATAACAACATTATCTGTCGGTTCTTTGACGACCTTCGTAGAACATGTCATCCAGATAAGATTATATTTTCTTTTCCGACATCTGGCTATTTTGAATCCATCACTTAATATTTTTAGTGACAATAACATATGACATATATATACATTACACACGGTAAACGGTTAAATTATTGGACTAACCTAAGGTGCATAAGACCAAGGATCAAGAACAGTTACGTTACTTGAGAGAAGGATTATATCTACTAGTGAACTCAAAAATAAGAATAATTGAACTAGTTGGCTTTATATATTGCCATTTAAGTGTTTATTTAAGGGTCTGACGTACCTTTAATTTCGTAATATTTTTTTGCAACCAATGCACTATAGATCTATTATTTATTCAAGTAAACTTTAAGGTCAAGGAACTTGCACAGTATATAATTCAAGCTTTAAGCATGAGACAATTTTTACTAACAAACTTCGATTAGTAGTGCAATTCTATATTAGTATGTTAGCTTGTGTCTTTTGAATTAGTACTGTGAATACGCTCCTGTATGGTTCACGGGAGCTGCCAGTATGTGGCAAGTTTAAGCAAGGGTGGTGCCAAATCCGAATATGGAGTCCCTTGCTCCTAATATACCGCGCGACTGGTTAGTCGGTCACAATATTTACACAGGTTGTCCAATACTCGCTTCCTGTACTAAATCAATAAAAAAAAATAGGTGCTTAATATTTGGCCTGATTATCTAGAGAAACGCAAAAATTATACTGGATCCATTTTGCGGCTTTGTTAATGTGGTATGACGGTATCATTGACCGTCGGATCGTGTTCAGTGAAGGGTAAAGACCGAACAAAAACGGATAATTTTTAGAGATGTGCCGATTATGACTTTGGCCGAGTAATCGTTTTTTTAAATATATTGTTGTGTAATGATATGACTGTTATTGTTCATTGAAGTGGATGAGTTTAATTAAAAATTAAACATGTAAAAAAGTCTTGTGTATGGATGAAGCAGTTAATGTTTAGGATTTTTCGACATATTTTTGTTACTGTGCATCATGTACATCATCTTATTTACAATATTACTTAGTTTATTAATAAAAAATAATAATTATAAGTGTTTAATTAAGTTACTAATTTGATTGATAAATGCCATAGATCTCTTTTTTACATGCAAGTAATTTTAGAAACTGATTATCAAAAGGAAGGTTGCTAATGTTTCATAATGTGTAAGACTAATTATAAAATAAGGTTTTATTTAATGTAATTCATACTACATACTTACATACCCTACATACTTTTTATTGAGGAATACATAAAACTTAAGAAGCCGGCTAATTGACGCTCTTTGCCTAATAGTCGCCACATCTTTAATAATTTTTCGAAGTAAAAAAAGGGGCTAGTTTCGGTGTTATTATCCAAGGTTATTAACTCCGGGTCTCCCGTTGCAGGTTACGGCACCAGTCAATGCACCTAGGTTTATTTCTATTACATCCATATTTTGGAAAGTCTTAGAACAAACTTTATCTACTGTTCTCTTTGTTTTTTATTAGTATTTGTTTTGATATTATTCTTTTATATGTTAAATGTTACCAAGAAGTATTATATCCTAGAGTACTGCAAGTGGTACCTACACCAATTACGTGTGCAAACTGGAAATTTGTACTTGACTTCGGTGTGTCTTCACAGACAAGTTCATACTGGTCACAAGCTTACAAAACATCGAAAAACAAAAATAAACACTTTATTTTTCTATGTTACATGAGGTGTTTTCTAGGACTTTGTGCATAGTGTTATTTTTTCAAACTGACTACGCTATTGACCTAGAAAGGCCTTAACCGCTTCACCGGACTACTATGAATCCGCGTTCGATAGTTTAGACAAGGCGGATGTTTCTCGCCACGAGTTTAGAATAACAGTGTTCACCGAACACAACAAATACTGATCCTATACATATTGGATCGATCGAATCCTCGGTATAGCACGCACTCGCGTCTCCCCCGGTGGATACTCTAACCCCCACCACTTTTGATGAAGTATCGGATGCCATCAAGAGTTTAAAGGTTAGGAAGTCCCCAGGTCTCGATGGGATTAGGAACAAAGTACTGAGACTCCTTCCTGATCAAATCATAGCACTATTGGTCTGCATCTTCAATGTAGTCAGTTCGAAAAAAAAAACTACTATGCATAGAGTGGCCGCAACATTTTCTCTATGTTATAACCGACCCCTCTCAATGGAACTTTGTGTTTTATATGAATTAAATTAGGGTATTTTACTTTTTAAATTGTATATTGCACTAGACGTTACTTCACATCTCTTTTTTCATTATGGCTATTACGGTAAAGCGATATGATACGTAGCTTAAATCCTACCTTAGGTTTATATTTAATATATATTATATTTAAAATAACTAAAAATTTAAATCAATTATGTAGATTTTAAGTAATGTTCGAGATGGCACGGAATCAAATTCCTTTGAACTTACCATTAAGATTTTTTACTGGACTGTAAGTTTACACACCATATCAAGCCGGTTCTAGTATCAAAAAAGTATCTATTAAAAGATGTCAAACATGATTAATTGTACCCCCACAGATGATATTTCAGAAGTCTTTAAATGATGGTATATTCCCTAAACAATGGAGTGATGCACAGATTGTTCCAATTCACAAAAAAGGTCGTACAGATGATATAACAATTATAGAGCAATCTCGCTATTAAATAATTTCGGGAAAATGCTGGAAAAATTATAAGCATATTTATACAGTTTCGCAGCGCTGCATTCTACCATCACAACAGGGTTTTGTATAGAGCCGTTCTGTCATTACCAATCTTTTAAGTGTAAGTGAATTTGTTGTTTCTAACATGAGGGACGCGCAAATAGATGTAATTTATACAGATTTAAAAAAAGCATTTGACCGAATGAATTATCACATCTTAATTTCAAAATTACAGGCAATCGGAATAAAGGGCAATCTCTTACTCTAGCTAGAATCATACTTAAGAAATAGGCGTCAAGCAATTGTGATGCGCGGATACATATCAGACTTTGTTGATGTCACTTCGGGCGTCACACTCAGGGGTCCTTGTTATCGCCACTACTTTACAATTAAAATATTAAAACCTTCAAAAGATTTTGTAGAATAAAGATACGACTTCGATTGTGGCATCTTGTAAATGCTTTGACAGCTAATTTACGTAAGCCTCTTTATTTTACATACATATAGAATATTTGCAAAATATTAGATATAAAAATGAACAGTTAATAAAAATTGAATCATTACTGGGGTAATAAAACAACAGTAAACACTAGAAATGGACAATGGTAGCTGAACAATAGACAAAGCTAAAAAATTAACAGTTCGCCACATTATGTATTTGTCAGTTATAATAAAATCCAAATAACGTTTAATCACCTGGTTGGAGAGTTTTAGCTGATCGCGTACTTTAATTGAATGATCCGTCTTATGCAGTAATTGTTTCTATCTATGGGATATATCTTGTAGCATATATTGTGCAAGTATTATGCGTGTTACAATACCGTTATTGTAAATAAAATATATTCATAATATGTAATAATCAACGCCTTCCATAGAAACATCAATTTTCTTCTAATCTTCAACTTCTAATTCTTCTAATAAAGACAAATATACAAGAAAAAGAAAATAATGAAAATAGCAATAACATCTAATTACCAACAACAAAACTAAATTGACTTCTGAATGCAACTGTACTGCAAATAATAATGACAGGACACATCTGTCAACGTGGGTGAAATAAGGGGTGAGGTACGCGCGCAGCGAGCTTACTCCCCTTTTACCTCACTGCGTCCCTCTGATACCTAAACTTGTGTTCTGTGCATCTACTTCAGACCGGTTAAAAAGTTTGACGCGGACTATACCTACCCATACCATACACTCTCGCTTATAAAACAAAACTCTATACACATACGTCCAAATACACACACTCACATCCCAAACCCCTATACTTGTACCTAGATTTTCGTTAAAGTAATTTTGTTCACTGTCTAATAATAAAAATTGTTAGTGATGTGATTCACTAACTTTGAAACGCTACTAAAACGTGAAATTATTATTGCCAGACATTTTTGTTATTAACAATAATGTGCCCGATGCTATTTTTTGTAAATAAAAAGAGTATGTTCAAACCATGTTAAGATAGCTGTAATTATAATATTATTTTATTTAGACATAAAAGAGGGTAAAATAAAAATAGTATTTATAGAGTAACTTAGCTATAGTTTAGCGCAACACTGGCTGTATGATAAAGATAGCGATAATTATATAGACGCATGTATTCAAGATGGCGACAGTCCCAAGTCATATGTTTACGTATATCGTTGTTTTCATTGTTTACGGTGAAATCTTAATATCATTATGGTTAATAAAAAGAGAAATGTGTTCTTTGCAAATGAAATAAATGGTTTGAAATGAATTATTAATATTTATAAAGAATATCATCGGACACATTATTGTCAATAACAAAATTGTCTGGCAGTGATAATATGTTTTTAATAGCGTTTAAAAGTTACTGAAAAAAAAATGTATCTAAATTTTGACATGTAAAGGTGTTATGCGCATTAAAAAACACAACGTTAACCGGCTACCAGATACATATCCTGAATTCTGTTTGGAAGGGCATAATATATCCACATATTAAAAACTAGCTTTTCTATAATTCTCGTTCTTCCAACGTTGCTGGCTCTTGTACTAAGGTGTCACAAAAGTCTAGTTACATTAACTACAAACGTTTGTCTTTCGTTATCCTGGAGAACCCCTTGCGTTTTATGGGACAAAAAGTATCCTAGATGTAACCTTGTAATATTAGTCATCACTGTGTCAAGTTTCGACAAAATTGGTTCAGTACTTTCAGAGTGATACGTGTTCACAGGGACAGACATAAATCATAGGATTATTTTTGTCTTCTATATCGATAACAAAGTATACCCCGATCAAAATTTTCAAAAATATTATAATGTACAAATTTGGCGTTGTTACAGTTTTATTATAGTATAGGTTACTATTCGATCTTTTTTGCCGATTCTTCTCGATGACCGGGTTGTTTTTCGAACCAGTGGTAGTGTTGACATTCATAAGCGCCTTTTCTGGGCCTAAATTGAATAAAATATTTTTGATTTTGAACCAGGAAATAAAACAAAATTAAATTCGAACAATTTAATAATGTTAAAAAATAATAACGCACAAAAATTCGTAGGTGCAGAGATTCTAAAATTATAAGGAGAATAACAATAAAGTAAGATTCCCTGATCTAATCACAATATGCAATCGATAATTTTAAAGATATTCATTCATTATATCCACGGTTGAGAGAATAATTGACTAACGTGCATTTAAAAATCGTTGCCTGTTAGTCAATTAGTCTTTCCAGCGTCAATATACACTTAAACTTTTAAATTTGAATTAAATTATTTAAGTACATAAACATAAGATGTTTTCTTTCTTTCCAAGATATCTTAAGCTAAAAAAATATTGCATTGTTCGATCTCTTATCAAAATGTTTTAATATATTTTACAATTTATTCTTCTATATACAAATACGAGTAAACAATGCTTATACAAAGACTATCTTACAGGTCAAAAATCGATCTAAAGGAAATTACATTTGAATGTCATACGAAGTACATGAAGCAACTAACTTCTATTTGATTGTATGCTAAGAATTGCCAACATAATATAATTTGTTAGCATACATCAGGTATTAGTAAAACAGACCTTGTTATTTTTGCAATATCAGGTATTAAATAGGTTAAAAAAACATTGATATAAACAGTAGTCATTAAAATTAAATTATTTAGTTGTAATTCGATATTTGCTATAATAATAACGTACAATAGATCGATTATACAGTATTTAAATATCAATTAATGGAAGAACTTTCAGTTATTTGCTATTAAATGCATCTTATATACAGAACATAATTAACTACACCTAACTATACAATTTACTATATTATACTTAGAAACAACTTGTGTGCCTTTACCTTTATGCAAATAGTAGTTATAGTAAAAAAAACTATATTTTGCATTAGGTGAAGTCTAAATTGACTAACGCATATTTAATTAACTTTATGTACTCGTCAATTATTTATTAAAACGTTGATTTTATTGATTTTTTTTTTTAATACGAAGGAGCGGTATCACTGTAGACTGGCTGTAGACCTTACCATTTAGACCAGAAATCTTGGGTTATCTATACATGACTGACTTATGTGATAAATATAATTACTAGTTCTGCATCTGGGTTTTAAATATTTATGCATACTAGATGTTTAGTTACCACAGTACAGGCTATGCTGAGTTTTAAATTAGATAACAGTATGTGGAACATTATTTGTTTATATATTAAATAAATGATTTTATAGAACTATCTATATTTAATTATTATAAATTGATTACGATATGGGCTTAATACTTAATAGTAAAAAAACCATTTGGACTAAATATTATATTCATTTTCTCTTTTTTTTTAACCACAACGAATTATTTAAAATAAATAAAGTATGAAAATCAACGTTCGAAAAGGTTAAAAACGAACTACGGTATTACCATTCCTTTGACGAAAAATGGATTTTAATACAATAATATACTTCAAACGCTCATACTATAAACTTTGTTGGTCTCGTTACCCATTACACTTTACTCGACGATGTAAATATAGTAATAATTTTTTTCTACTACATATATCAGACGTGATTGTAAGCAAATATTAGTCTATAGTTAGTTAATTATAGTTTATTTGACATAATAAAGCACTTTATATTTTTCTTGCGTTGTGGATCAAACAAACGTCACAGTTGTGGCGTCACCATTTAATTTTCGTTCAATTAAAAGAAATACTACTATTATTATTAATTTACACACAGGATAATTGTCTCGTGAAATAAATATTCAAAAGTTAAATCACATAACGTAGTAGTCAGGAAACAGTATGACATGCTTTATTTTAACCGGATACCAACCCTTATGTATTCAAGATAAAACTTGTCCAATGAGTTTTAAATCATCATCTAAAAAATCATATTTTTGATATTGACTTAAGAAGCACAAGTTTCGTAACGAAATAATCAAAATTATTACATACAAGATAATAATTAATTTTACCATTTAATTATAAGGTTTTTTTATGTACACAAATATATCCACGATGAAAAGCATAATTGACTAACGTTCATTTAACAAACAACACACGTTAGTCAATTAACCTTTTCACAGTGGCCGTATAGTAAAATATTAGTATATATTTAAAGGAATGATTATTGTGTTAATAATTAAAGATAATTAAATAAAGAAAAGGAATTTTACAATTCGTGATTGGTAGTAATATGAAATTATTACTGAATTTCATATCGAGATTTCCAGCATGAAATATACTAGTTGGGTGATGTGTAAAGATTAAAAATATAACAAATTGTGATGAGTTTAAGCGGCATTCAAGTGTAGTTCTATTTGGTTGTTTCCTTTAGTTCCTTAAATGATATTATCCTTTGTGATAAATTAAATTCATCTGGTTATTAATGTCACAGTTATCACAACTTTAAAAAAGGAATAGAATTCTGCATAATTTGTAATCACAACGCCGTAATAACATAAAACATTATTTTTTAAATCAAGGGAAATTGGATTTCTTTTAAATCAACATTTATAAAACCAATTCAAACTTGCCACTATCATTAAATGATTTGTGATGTGATTTTTAATGTAGTTTTAAGGAAGAAAGGGCATAAACTACGCTTAATACAAAACTCTTTACATTTAATAATAGACACATATATAAAATTATTAAAAAAAAACTTAAATTGAATCAACAAGTCGTTGGATGGACTTAAAAATATCACAATGCTCATGAAATAAATACGTTCGCGTTTTACAAACAACCTAATAAATAATTGCAGAATGTTAATTAATTTCTTCTTAGGTATGTCAGTAAAGTAAGGCCTACTTTAAGAGTATTATTACTTCCATTCTGTGATGATACAAGAATTGTACAAGTTAAAAGCTTATATCGTTCATGAGCTTTAAATACATTTATAAATATATAAAAAACAGTTAATCTGTACTATGTACGTATACTATTCTGCCAATTGTGGAAAGACTAATTGACTAACAGGTCATAGACAATATTTGCACGTTAGTCAATTATTCCTACCAAGGTTGATATATTATTGCATTTATTTTCTTTAATTTGATCGCTGTTGCTTTGCTTGAGCAACCAAATTTGGTTCCTTTTCTGTTGTATTGTATAGTATGATTGTTATACATATTTGCTAAAATGTAATATTAACATATAGTAATTCGTATATTTCTAACGAATTCAAAACACTGTATAGTTTAATATGTAATAAAATCGACACTAATATTGTTTTTTTTTATATATATGTTCCTACTTTCCTAAACTTAAGACAGGAGATTATAGCCCTATTCATTCGATTACTACATTATCTTTTAAAATATTTACAATGTTGGGATTTCTATATGAAACGTTGATTAGTATTTGCAGTTTCCAGTCAAAAAGTCGGACGTTATTACTGTAAATGGTGAATATTGAGTAGGACTTAAAATTTTTAAGAAGCAATCAACCTATTAATACTTCCGTACAAAATGTATCTGTAATTTTATGTATTATCCGGAATATGTTTAACTACATGTCAAACCATCGCACTAACAGAGTACAAAAAATCTTATACAATAACGTAATTACCCATGTTTATTGTATTTATTAAAATAAACTGATATATATTAATTTAAAAGTTACTGATAATCTAGAAATCGTTGCAGCGTCGTATATTTACCGTTTCTAACTTACAGGATTATTAGGTAAAGTTAGTATTAAGGTAGTATTTATTATATTTCTTTGATTACATACTCTGTACATTCAATTAGGTAATTTGTCGCTCTGAGTGATCTATTTATAATTTTTGCTAATAATATTTTGATGTACGTTTGTAAATTAAATACTACATAAAAATCCTATCATTTAATTTGAGATTATTTGTGTATCGTCAGCATGTTGTAAGGCAAACTAGATTTTTTTTTAATTTACTGATTTTATTCTTTATATATAAATTTTCTTCTGTACGTATGTATGTCACTGAACTCCACCTAAACGGCTAAACCTATGTGCGTATATAGATATGATATTCTATAGATATATAGAAAATGTTTAGATCAGAAACTTTTGTTAGAAAAACAAAAAATCGAATCATAAATTTCATAATTAATAGCTCTTAAACTAAGAAGTGTTGATAATATTATAATGGAAGAGAATCAAAACTATATAAAAAATAATGTCTTTTTCGATAATTGTAATTGGTTGGTTGTAATATCAACCAAAATATTACGTTAAAAAACTAAAAGTCATAGATTTCGTTGTTCAAATTATTAAAAAATAATTATATTCCAATACATTTGTATTGTTTTATACATTTTATCTTTACATTGTTATGTGAGAAAAGATTTCATAAAGAAAACATTGGAACCGATCTGGGAAAGGATTCCTTCTTTAAATATTGGACGAACCAACGGAATTGTCTTTGTTTTATGAAATCGAATATCTCTATAAAACACGAAAGAGCCCGTAACAATACTTCAACCATAGTCAGAAAGTAATAAACACTAAAGCGGGTTCAAATTGCACTACAATATATTTTTTTACTTTTATATTTAACAAGGCTTTCTTCTCCATGAAGATCACTTAACCTAATTAATTGATTTATCAGTTATCTATTTAATTTTGTTATAACAGATGGGACCTGCCCATCTATACTGAATACTAAAATCTCCTTCTATTGAATCGATAGTTTGAGCTTATTACCGCTTGTATTGTGACTACTACATTACTGGTCCAAGTATGTAGGATGTTATTCCTGTATTTTTAGTACATACAATCAATTTAGAGCCATCTGAACCTCCGTTACTAGTATTAGATCGTTGCATAACGACCAAGTTTCGACTCATACGGGGATTTAAGAGGATTTTATAGAAGATTAGCTGATACCCACGACATTGTTTGCGTTGTCCTGCGCATGCGCACCACACTGCTTGTCCCACTTCTCCATGGCAAACGAAATACGATAATTCACATAATTATTATTTTATTTTAATACACATAAATGCCATATTTAATATATAATCATTTATTTCAAAACCCTTACATTCGATTTATTTTTCGTATGATGTTTAGCGCCTATGCAATGAACATCACGATTACTTCGCCCGCAACAGTAAAGCGTAATGTTTTGTTCTGTGTAAACCCTACTATGAGAAATACAGAACTTAATACTTAACAAACTTTAAAATCTACATAAATAAAATAATAGAAGTTTTCACGCATAAAATTGCTGGATTGATTTCCATCAAATTAATTTAGTTATTAAAGTTACAAAAAAAACTACCATTTTTATAAACACTACGTGTCAACGATGTGTGAAGTGAGGCGAACGATTTGATGCGCATGTGAACCAAATGGGTGAAGTAAACGGAAAATATTCTTTTCAAAGGAATTTTGTAGGAAAAAAATATTTTTGCCTTAAGTTTTTCATAATTTTTCCTCTGTACATAAAATATGTATTTTACGATAATAAACAATGTACATGAGTATCAACTGTGGGAAAATACGTTAATGGATAAAAGACAAACCAATCTACGGTTTGTAAAAACAACAGTCTATGCCAAAAGACGTCAGTCGATACGCATAATATAATGTAGATGTGACAACCGTAAGAACAGAATGGGGACATCTTACGAAATTGTCCCCAAACTTGCCCCACCTACGAAACTATGGGGACAACATTTCCTTCGTATGCGGGGATTCTTAACACTTATTATTTAATATTAGTTCAATTCAGTTAACAATCTTCGAAGATATGTATTTTTTTTTAATAAAATGTCTTTATATCCAATTAAACTATGGAATGATCCTTAGTCATACAAATAATTATAATTCAACTACTTACGTATTAAACTTGTCTATAAAAGTCGGTAATTATTTCGGTCTTATTTTCTCGTAAAAATATATCTGAGCAACATTGTTAGCTTCCTTCACTAATAATTTACGTTTGATAAAATTGAATTGTTCTAATGCGAATTCGTACAATTCATTTTCCATCTTCCAAACGATCGACTGTTGAATTTTCTCGATTGTCGCTGGGCTCGGGTCGATCTTCGAACTCGTCTGTCTGAGGTGGGATTTATTACTGTTCAAATAGTATTCGGTGGCACCTCTAAAGAAGCGAGGTAGCGTCGCTTCTAAAACTGTGATGAAGTCGAGCATTTCTTCAGTCACGCCCACTACTAGATAGTGATTGACTAGATTGTGCTTCGCTTGTTCTAACGCCCATTGGTTACCAGGTTTCCTAGAAATACACATTAACCGTACATAAATACAGTCCTCGCCGAACTTTTCCATCGATCTGATTATACGCACACATTTAAGTATAAATACATAATATATTATATGTATAACATCGAAACTACTTAAGGATAAATAAATGCTAATTTTAGATTTCTATAATAATATTACAACTTTGTTTTGTATGAAGCACTTGATTGTATTATGCAAACGCCTGAACTTAAGGCCATATTGAGAGCGGTCAAATTGAAGTATGAAGACTGGACAGGTACACACGTACGTATGTATAGATTCCAAGACACCTGCAACATTTTTTTTTCACATTTTTTTTTATGTCATAGGTGGCGAACGAACAGGTGAGTCACCGGATGTTATGTGATCACTACCATCCATGAACATTAACAACACCAGAGGAGTCGCAAGTGCGTTGTCACACTTTGGGGGAAAGGGTTAGAGGAGGGAGACGGAGAGGGAAAGGGGAGAGGAGGTGGTCCTCCGGCGCTCTCACTGACCGAACGAAACGCAACAATACAAGCACTGTTACTTCACGTCGGTTTTCTATGAGAGGGTGGTACTACCCCGGGCGAGCCGACTCATGCATGCTGAAACCAGTAATAGTTTCAGCGTGGTTCTACCACCATTAAAATCTAACTAATAGTACAGGCACGTTAGATTTCCATTCTTATTATATGTAAATATGAGTTAGTTAGTTACGCTTCCACGCCTTAACTACTCTACCAATCCTAATGAAATTTTGCATACACGTCAATGGTACATAAAAAGGCATTGGGTACATTTCATTAATAAAGCACTGTTCGCAAAAGATAGATCAGATCTATATTACCGCGAGTAAAGTTTACTTTAAAGTTAGTAGTTAATTTAAATAATAGAAACAGCAACAAATCCGTTATTCCATGCTTCAGGCTCACTAAGTCCAAAAAAAGTTTTTAGGTAATAGCGTTAGATTTTATAACAAAGTCCAAAAAAACCCATTACCGATTTGCCGGATAGTGGGTCCAAGAACCATGTCAAGCGGGTTTTAATATCTAAAGGCTATTATAGGGTGGATCAATATGTGAACGATTGTGTCGTCTGGAAATGACGCCCCTCTCTGTGCATCCACTAATAACGAATGTAACTATTTATGTCTTGTAAAAATATATAGCATGAAAAGATAAACCAGATCGAGTTTCTTGCCGGTTTTTCTCGATGACTGGATTGTTTTCCGAACCGGTGCAGTGGTAGCTTTGACGTTCATAAGCGCCTTTTCAGGACCTAAATTGAATAAAGGATATTTT
This sequence comes from Antheraea pernyi, assembly GCA_015888305.1. Taxonomy (NCBI): domain Eukaryota; kingdom Metazoa; phylum Arthropoda; class Insecta; order Lepidoptera; family Saturniidae; genus Antheraea; species Antheraea pernyi. Next base: position 107,988 of record MU159123.1, on the reverse strand, counting down.
GAAAGCCACGGACACAAGCTAGTAAAAATATTATTCCTTGTTACCATTCGAGAAATATCTCCTAACACGTATGTATCGTGTGATAGCTGACGTTATAATATTTAATTATCACTTATTTGAATTATTTTCATCATGCTTACCAGCAGTCTGCTGAGTGCCCGCAAAAGAACGGTACTTGTAACCACATGTTATTGGGGTCGCAGTCTGGTTGGCTTTTTTCCACACACTCGTCAAAAGTCTGTAAATGTAGCCTTCATGATTAAATTATAAGTGATTTTTTTTCTGTATTTATTTCAGACATAACTAATCAACATAAGATATTTTATTGAATCTTTAGTTGTTTATAGGACTAATTATCAACTAACTTTTATTTCACTCTGTGACAGCCAGACTGTGAAAATAAAAATAAATTTAAAAAACTTCTATTTCAAAATAACTGGTTTTGAGTAAATAGTCAGCACTGGCTTTAAACAGTTACTTCCTATGAAAACATAGGACCCCTGAATATCTTACTATTCGTACCTACACTGCCTGCACCTCGTTAGCAAAATGTCAAAAGGCGGCAAACGAACAGGTGGGTCAACTAATGTTAAGTGATCACTACCGTCCATAGACACTAGCAACACCAGGGGAGTCGCAAGTGCGTTACCAGCCTATGTATGGGGGAGGAGAGAGGAGAAAGGGGAAGGGAAAGGAGGTGGGCCCCCGGCGCTCTCACTGACCGAACGAAACGCAACAATGCAAGCACTGTTACTTCACGTCGGTGTTCTGTGAGAGGGTGGTACTACCCCGGACGAGCCGACCCATTCATGCTGAAACTAGTAATAGCTACAGCGTGGCTCTACCACCTTCATACCACCTACTTTACTAAAATAAGAGATAAGCACTTGTTATGCCAGAATCAAAAACATATTTTTTTCTTTACACTATAGTGTAAATAAATAAATATAAATAAAATGACTAGGGTTACCACACTTTTTAACTGTAGCCTTATAATGAGACTGAGTTTTGGTGAAGGAAAATATTGTGACGAAATCATAGCATAATGATGGCACCTTTTTTAATACCCGCCTGATAAGTTATCTCTCTCAAATTGAAAACCAAGCAACTCTACATGTTCTGGGTACCTACATTTGAGAGCCCAGTTCTTAGCACGTTACCATTTTGACCCAGATTGTTACCATCAGGAGAGATTCCAATGAAAGGATTTAATCTCCAATTAATAAAAAAAAACGGAATGCACAGTATTTCCCTAGTCAAAATTTTAAATTAGTAATTTCATTCTGCGACAGCAAAAATTTTATTCTAACTAATATTATAATTGCGAGTTTGTTTGTTTATTTATTACACTTTCTTGCCATTACACAATCAATATTAAGTTTTGCATGCACATTCTCAAGGGTACAGAAAAACGATATAGGATACCTTTCATCGGAAAATAAGTGTACTAATCCTGAAGGATAGATTAAATCCACGGGCAAAAGCTAGTAATTAATATATATTAAAAATTTAAACTCTTATATTTTCTTGATTAAACATTTTTTATCTCTCTTTTCTCTCTCAGTCTAATTAAAAAACCAGACCATAATGATTGATTACATGAACAGGATGAAAATAATAAAGAAGTTTGGAAATATGTCAAATTCAGTTGGTATTTAAATTGGTTTTAACTGTAGTAATTAATTCACATCATAATTACCATTTTGTCTCCATGTTTTTTCCGCACTAAATGCGGTCTATAGTTATCACCATAACGCAGGAAATAATAATATGAAACAAGCCTGTCTAAGGGTTTCCTTATTAAATTTATGAACATTGGTTTTGATCCTATACCTAACCTGTAAACAATAATTATTGATTAGTTGTGCTTGTTCATCAAATCAAATCAAAAATACTTTATTTAGTTTAGGCCCTAATGTGGCGCTTATGAACGTCAAAACTACCACCGGTTCGGAAAACAACCCAGTCATCGAGTAGAACCGGCAAGCAACTTGATCGGGTACATCTTTTTAAAATATGTATATATATATATTCAAATACATTATACGTTACAATACCGTTTCTAGTGGATGCACAGAGAGGAGTCAATTCCAGACGTCACCATCGTTCACGTATTGTTCCACTCTATAATAATAGCCTTTCGACACTAAAACCCGCTTGACATGGCGCTTAAATTTACAGTCCGGTAATCGGTAATATGTTTTAGGACTTTATTGTAAAACCTAACACTATTACCTAAGTAACTATTAATGGTTTTGCTAAGTTTGAAACATGGAACGACCAATTTGTTACAGATTCTAGTATTTAGATCATGCCGGTCCTTTACAAAATGTAGGTTTTCAAAGTTTTTTACAGACATACATTAAATTATCAAGAATGTATTGGGAGGGTAGTTAGGAAATAAATAGAAAGGGCAATACCCTAATAACTATAACCATCTGCCTAAATCTGTTGTTTTTTAATAGTGAATGAATTGTTAAAAGGGAATAAACAGTTTAATATTCTTCATATATTTATTGTAAACATTGTGTATACTATATTAACCATTGAAAGACTAATTAACTAATAAAATATTGTTAATCTTTGCACATTAACCAATTAGCCTTTCTCTGTAGATATAACGACTACTTAGAACAAAGTGTATTTCATAGCTTAGTAAACAACACTGCAAGAGTCAATTTGACTGTTTCTTTTACTGTTCAATGATTTGAAGGCTAGTCTTTGAATGGTTGAAATGTTCAAAATGTGATATGTAGTTTAAGAATATTTATTCAATGTAGTTTTAGTCTTTGAATGGTTGAAATGTTCAAAATGTGATATGTAGTTTAAGAATATTTATTCAATGTAGTTTTAGTCTTTGAATGGTTGAAATGTTCAAAATGTGATATGTAGTTTAAGAATATTTATTCAATGTAGTTTTAGTCTTTGAATGGTTGAAATGTTCAAAATGTGATATGTAGTTTAAGAATATTTATTCAATGTAGTTTTAGTCTTTGAATGGTTGAAATGTTCAAAATGTGATATGTAGTTTAAGAATATTTATTCAATGTAGTTTTAGTCTTTGAATGGTTGAAATGTTCAAAATGTGATATGTAGTTTAAGAATATTTATTCAATGTAGTTTTAGTCTTTGAATGGTTGAAATGTTCAAAATGTGATATGTAGTTTAAGAATATTTATTCAATGTAGTTTTAGTCTTTGAATGGTTGAAATGTTCAAAATGTGATATGTAGTTTAAGAATATTTATTCAATGTAGTTTTAGTCTTTGAATGGTTGAAATGTTCAAAATGTGATATGTAGTTTAAGAATATTTATTCAATGTAGTTTTAGTCTTTGAATGGTTGAAATGTTCAAAATGTGATATGTAGTTTAAGAATATTTATTCAATGTAGTTTTAGTCTTTGAATGGTTGAAATGTTCAAAATGTGATATGTAGTTTAAGAATATTTATTCAATGTAGTTTTAGTCTTTGAATGGTTGAAATGTTCAAAATGTGATATGTAGTTTAAGAATATTTATTCAATGTAGTTTTAGTCTTTGAATGGTTGAAATGTTCAAAATGTGATATGTAGTTTAAGAATATTTATTCAATGTAGTTTTAGTCTTTGAATGGTTGAAATGTTCAAAATGTGATATGTAGTTTAAGAATATTTATTCAATGTAGTTTTAGTCTTTGAATGGTTGAAATGTTCAAAATGTGATATGTAGTTTAAGAATATTTATTCAATGTAGTTTTAGTCTTTGAATGGTTGAAATGTTCAAAATGTGATATGTAGTTTAAGAATATTTATTCAATGTAGTTTTAGTCTTTGAATGGTTGAAATGTTCAAAATGTGATATGTAGTTTAAGAATATTTATTCAATGTAGTTTTAGTCTTTGAATGGTTGAAATGTTCAAAATGTGATATGTAGTTTAAGAATATTTATTCAATGTAGTTTTAGTCTTCGAATGGTTGAAATGTTCAAAATGTGATATGTAGTTTAAGAATATTTATTCAATGTAGTTTTAGTCTTTGAATGGTTGAAATGTTCAAAATGTGATATGTGGTTTAAGAATATTTATTCAATGTAGTTTTAGTCTTTGAATGGTTGAAATGTTCAAAATGTGATATGTGGTTTAAGAATATTTATTCTATGTAATTTAAAAATTAAAACTGCAAATTTTCGACGTAAGGTAAACAAAAATTCTCAAAGCAATCATCTATGATATATAATTACTATGTAATTAAAGATATTCATTATATTATACCATAAGATTCACTAAAAGTGGAATGCCTTGGAACCTTTCTATGGAAAGCCATTAATTTGCATTAACGTTCATTTATGACGTTTTTATTTTAAAGTAAAACTTCTTGTGGGAGGGCTTAGAAATTCTGATGACCTTTTAGTGTGACGAAAAGTGATCAGAAAGAAAGAATGTCAGGTGCAGTCAGTACTTGGATGGGTGACCACATGGGAACAACTCAGGATGCTGTCTTTTTGTTAAAAAAATTTAAATTAAAATGTTTCCCTGTAATACAAGAGTTTCACTTCTATTGTGTCTTTAAACACACGGTTTTTTTTTTGTTATTTTACGATGGTTTTGCCAGCAATTTCTCCTGGTGTTCATAGTTATATCAATAAAATTCTAATACAACAAAATCCCAATGTATAATTTTTTTATCCAATACTATTGATTACTAATTATTTAGTATTACATATATTTTTAAAACATATAATGCATTAAAGGTTATACCTTTCAAAGTTGAGGAATGCCATATGTCCATGATATAGGGCTGGTTTGACCTCATGCCATTTCGTGACATTCTGTGCAAACTTGTACTGGTTACTGAGTGACATGATATGTCTGTTAGCAGTTATATTGATATGTAGGACTTTAAAATTGTTTTTCTTACACAGATCATACGCTACACCAACAAAACTCGTTGAACCTGTCTTCGGTACTCTATTATATATAATCACTGTATCATCGTCAGTCCTTTCTACAGTCTTTTGTAAGTACTGTGGAGATTCTGCATGAGATTGTAAAATTTTGTACTCTGGAAATAAAAAAATATCATATCTCATTTGTAATAAATGATAATAAAGAATTATATTACGATACCTGCAACTTCATATGCATCACTTATTATTTTAAAAATATATTTCATGTACAGAGGAAATCTCAAAAGCATCACACGGTTTGGCCCACATCTCCATCGCAAGAGATAACATAGATGAACATGTATTGCTTATAATAATCATAGTTTCTTCAAACTTAATAAGATGACGCTATTGTATGGACACAAGGTGTATGATTATGTATGTAGATGCATGCGTGGAATAAAACTCGTATATTGTATATTGTTTATCATTTCATTTCATTTAATCCCTGAGATATACCCATACAACGAACACACAAAGACAGACGCCAAGTAATATAGTAACAACTTTACAGTGGTCATCCCGATGTGATATGAACATGCAACCTCTGATGTGGAGTCAGAAGCACTACCGTAACCACTTTACACTATCATGATAAGTGGTTTTTTAAATAAGATCGAAGTGTCCGAAATTAATTTTGAACTAAAAGAAATTGATTTAAATCTATCCTTGCGATAACACATCTGTGCAAAACTTTGAACACTTGCTTCAAGATTGCTGCACGTTTAGCACAAAGAGACTAGGGCACATAATGCTTTGTGATAAACTTCGTACATGTCCATTCGATCTTTTGGGCTTGATGGAGAAGGAGTCTGCAATAAAATCGTTCGATAATTTTGTCAAGAATGTGATTGCTAATCTTAAGATATTTTAATAGACTTTGAAATAACTACAACTCTCTTACTGGCATCTAAACCATTTTGGAATAACCACGATTCTCTTGTTTCTATATCAGGACTAATAAATCTTGGTGACTTAATATTATACAAATGTGTTAATAGTGAGTACTTAATCATAACAAATTGTGATAACTCCTCTCTCCCTTTATATTGCTAATTCCAATTGATCTCTTTGAGAAAACAAGTTTGGAAAAAACATCTTTCCCATAGTGGTTTATTCTTAGAATGATTACATCCATTCTGATGAGATATGTACTGATAGATAGAAGACTTTACAGAATATCATATATAGGTATATGATTACACTATTTCATACGGGCTATAGTATATTACAATTGGAAATATTAAAAAACAGTCCGTAATTGATCTCATTAAAAATATATACTCCATGGAATGAGAAAACTGTTCCATTTATGGACAATACCTTATATAGAATAAAATGAATATACAGTAGAACCTCGATAAGTTAAACCTTGATAAGGTAAAAACCTCTATAACTTCAAAAAATAATCTGTTCCCTTCTCCGCAGAGCCTAAAACCTCTATTACTTAAAATATGCACCCTCGATAACTTAAACTACTAATTACAGTATTAGCCCTCAGTTACTTAGAGAAATTTTTCGATGAGCTCTGTATCATAAACTGTCTCGCAATGAGTCATTTCGAAGGAATGTACAAAACAAAAAGTTTCGCGAAATTTATTGATTGCATGTGTTTATAAGTTAAATTGTTAATAAAAATAATAAGTGTACAATCCCCTATTGTTTCTTTGAAATCCCTAAAAGCTGTATTTGCGCTGGTTAGGACAGCTGCTTACTTCGATGATTAGTTGTTAATCACTGCCCAGGAAATTGTGCTGTATGATGTAAATTACCTAAGTAGAATAAGTTCAAAACGAAAATTAACAACACTAACACACGCTGATAAATTAGAAGCGATAAAAGCAGTGAAAATGGATTAAAATGGGGCTCAGTTTGGAATACATTAAAGGACATTATCACTTATAACTGAAAAAGAAGCTGAACTCTTGAAGAAACGAAAATATGGAGAAAGTCTTTTGTGTAAAAGACGAAAAAAAATTGCTGAATTCCCTATTTTAGAGCAATGTTTATTTAGGTGGTTCAAACAGTGTCCAAACCAAAATCAAATCAGTGTTACAAACCCATACTGAAACTTTGAGAAACGGTATGATTTGGTCTTTAAGAAAGTGTGCAGCGAAAGTTCGAGTGTAACATAAACCCTTGATAAGTTAAAAACTCTATAACTTAAAATATTTTGTGTTTCCCTTGGATTTTAACTTATTGAGGTTCTACTGTATAAGTTATTTTAGAAATAAATAAGTACTATTTCATATAAATGTATTATTCAACAATGTATAACAAGGCTCCACAATCCACAGTTGTCATATTAAATTCTACATTAACAATTAATTTCATATTAAAATTGTCTCTGCAACAGTAAAAGCAATTCTACAGTTGTCACCAATCTTTTAACAAGCCTGAATATCAATGCACACTACACAAATTTGTGTATAAATACATATATTATATGTACAATATCCAGACAAATTCAGGATAAATAAATTACAATTTTAGATTTATAATGATATTTTGTTTTGTATTGAGCTCTTGACTGTAGCCTGAATTTAAGGCTATATTCAGTGTAGCCAAAGGATTGATGAGGATTGTAATTCATTATTACCAACATAGCTGTTTTAAAATGAGTTAACTTAAGTTTTAACTGTGATAACATATGGGCAAACATAATGTAAATAAAATAAACAAGAATAAAAATTCTAACAAAACTTTTGTTGTTCAATTTGATATTTATAAAGAAAGCGATCATAAACTTATTACACGACTTCAAGTATACTTGTAATAAAATGTAGAAATTGTTTTAATTATTCATTCCTCAAATTCTATAGCTTACTGTATATTTATGCACATTAGAAACATCAAGAAATTAATAACTTACCTCGCACACGATAATTCTCTTCTAAACGAGCTATTTCTGATTGAAAATATAAACTAATTAGAACAATAATACATATGCATGAAAACAAACATATTTTATTAACGTTGAACATATCTGAGTGAACAGTTCGTGCCACTTCATACGGCAACGTACACTGGCATATTCAATGCGAGATTATTATAATTTATAAATAAACATTATATGGGACAGAAAAGAAATATATTTTCGTCCGACATCAACAGCCGTGCAACCTGTACATACGAATTGTATGCCACAAATGCGGTTTTGTTTGAACAATGCGTTCCAGTTGTTATTGCATCGATGTGATTATTTTGCGACACAGAAATTTGCTGTTTCATCCCATGTACTTATGTCTCAACAAGAAAAAGAGACAATATAAATCAACGCTCTCCGCTAAAACATTACAATCGTGACACTGCCAGTGACATATTTTGATCAATGACATTTCACTTTTTTCTTTTATGTAAAATAATATTTACATATTTGCCAGTGTTATTATTTAATTTACATAGTTATCGTGTCTATATCAAATCAAAATTTGTTTTTTACTCCTTTAGTATTAACACAAAACATTTACTATTTAAGAAAGTGGTCCTCAATGAAAACTCTGTCCATAATCTTAATCCAAGTTGAAATTCACATTCATTAGTGGTTATATAGTTGATAGCATGTTAAATAAACGGTACGTAATTGTAAAATAAATTCATAATAATACATCAAAAGAAGCTATAATTTTTATGGAAATAAAACAACGAAATCACCTGAATTAAAAAATATTATTAACCTCGGAGTAAAGAATAAAGAAATCTTCTCTTTCTTCCATGATTATTTACTTGGCTTGATACAATCTTATGTTAAAATATCTTGATGTTTAGATCGGAGTTTGGCTTGAAATATAGTTGCATCTGAATAATGATCTACAGATCATCTTTTATGAGATGATGAATGAAAAAAAAACATAATTAGGTTTATTTACTGGAAGCTTTTTTCCAGTCAGTCTCAATTTATTTCAGAAATTTTCAACAGTCAGAGTACAAAAGAAAGTTTGTTTGTTACTGATTATTTTCAGATTCTGGTATAAACGTGATCGTAGTTTTAACGTCACCTTTCAAATTATACTGAAACATTTTCGTCTTGTAGAATCGGAACAACATGTCTCTTTTTCATATCTTATGATTCAGCCCAGTTACTGCCTAACAATAAATTAAAGTACAATGCATCAAATATCCGATAGGTATATATACACAAACACGAGTGTATGTTATTATTATTTTAATACTGGTGCCACAATGTATGAAAATATTAATATTTCGGGCCTTTAATAAAAAAAGATCTAACTACAAAAAATGTGTTTTTCGAGTCTTCACCAGAAATTAAATTAACGTTGCGAGAAGAGAGTATGTCCAATTTAACAGCTATATACTTCGATATGAGCAAAACTACGAAAATAGACTGTTCTCTTTTTGATTTAAACGTGTGAAAAACTTAGTCTCCGCAGATAGTTAATAAAGTGAAGTAGAATAAAATAAGTCCACGTTGTAATTAAAAATAATTATTCTATTTACTTCAATTTATTTAAATAACGCATATTTATGTCATTTAATTTAACAAAATATACACGTATTTTTTTCGGTGACATTGTGACTTAATTCAGTTTAAAGATTTAGAAGAGGTTTAGTAGGTGGTAGAGCCACGCTGAAGCTATTACTGGTTTCAGCATGAATGGGTCGGCTCGCCCAGGGTACTACTACCCGACGCACAGAAACATCGACGTGAAAATAGTGCTTCCATTGTTGCGTTTCATTCGGGCAGTGAGAGCGCCGGAGGCACCCCTTCTATTCCCTTACCCTCCCTCTGTCTTCCTCCCCCCTCGCCCCAAACACAGGCTAGCAACGCACTTGCGACTCCCCTGGTGTTGCTAGTGTCTATGGACGGCGGTGATCATTTAACATCAGGTGACCCGCCTGTTCGTTTGCCTCCTGTGATATAAAAGAAAGATCCAGTTTTATCCTAATTATGCTAATATGATATTTTATATCATACTTTATAAAGAAAAAACTGAATTAAATACGAACGTTATTTAAATGCTTATTTAAACGTATTTCTTTTACAGTAATGGTGGCATTTGCTACGAAGACCAAATAGTAATATAATTACACTCCTTATCACTCCTTTCAGAATTGATTTTAAGCGCTTCATTTATTTTTAAGATAAATTTAAGTCGAACGTGTAAACATGGTCATACTTTAAAATGTTTTCCCAAAAAAAGTAATTTTTGAGTTACTTCTTTATTTGATTAGAGGAGCGTTTTGTTACATCTAACAACTATGTTACCGAAGTTCTATATTTGAAATGGTTTTATTTATCTTCTTATCCACAAAATCCGACAGTTTCATATACCAAGTCATTGTGTTGTAACTACACACTGCAGTTCCGCTAAAATAAATAAATGATCGGAAATATACATGCCAACACAAAATAATCAATACGCGGCGGTGGCCGAGACTAATTAAATTTAGATCTGTCCATGTAAAAAAGTACATGTAATATAAAGCTAACCATGACTTACGTATTGCCGTACAACAGCAGAACATAATTTAATATAAATTTATGTACTTTTTTGGTTTATCTTGACGATAGCGATATAATTTTGTCAATGCTTAAATAGTTTCAAACGTGGCCTTGTCATTTAGTTAATAGAAAACAATTACCAAGCACCTACCTATTAGTATTCCTCAATCGGTCAATATATAATACGAGAATCAGAGAAAACAGTATAGCTTTGTTATCCTAAAAGGGATATTTTACTTATGCTTCTTGAGTCCATATTTGCTTTAATTCGTTTTGGGTTTGGTCAAGTGTGTCTTTTAAATTTATTTTAGGTTTCTCCATGTTTAAATAATTTAATGCATGAATCTCAATATAAAAATAAGACACCTATACCGTAATTACACAATGAAAAAGAAAATTTACCATGTATTTATTCTATGTGGATGTTGAATGATATGAATCTATGTATACGTACTAATATTATTAAACTTGGTGAGGATGTTCTGAAGCAGGTGGATAAATTTCGCTATTTGGGGAACACTGTAACATCCAAGTGTGACCTTGATGTTGAGATCAATAGCAGGGTGGGTGCTACAGCTGCGGCATTTAGTAAGCTATGTTCCAAGGTCTTCTACTCGCATGATCTTAAGTTGGGCACTAAAATATCGGTTTACATGGCAATCGTGCTGCCAAACCTCCTCCTCCTCCAAACCTCCAAACCTCTGAGACGTGCTGTGTACATCGCCTTCACATTCGCACTCTAGATCGCTTCCACCTTAATGCCTTCTTACCATCATGAAGATCATATGGTCTGATAAAGTACGAAATACTGAAGTTTTGCGACGAGCCAATGTTGGTGGCATTGAAGCCTATTTAATGCGTCGACAACTTCGGTGGTGCGGTCATGTATCTCGTATGGCGGAGGGAAGAGTGGCGAAGCTTATCTTCTATTCTGAACTACAGGAGGGCAAGCGGAATCGTGGTGGCCCCCTCCTCCGGTACAAGGATGTCCAAAAACGACACATGAACAGATGTAATATAGAGCCCTCTTGTTGAGAACATTTGGCAGCACAACCGCCAGAATGGCGCAGGATGGTGAACAGCCAAGTACGCGAGTTCAAGGCTCAGCGTAAAGTTGACCTTGATACCAAACGCGACCAGTTAAAGGCTCGCCCTCCTGCTGCCATAACATATCATTATGAGAACGGCATACTCACGTACCCTTAATGTTCACGAAGTTTCGCCGCGAAGATAGGCTACATAATTTCGAGCGCACCAGCGCCATTTCTAAGTTTATGGGTCAAAGTGATCGCCATGGCCGAAACCGGTCGGAACAATCATCATCAATCTGTAAGAAGTAATCTCAGGAATGCTAAGCTACAATATCTTTGTGACTTACAGGTTTCATTTTATTGTTAGTTTATATGGTAAACTAATAACTAATACCCGCATGACTTCATTTGTATTGTCTATTATTTTTGTAATATAAAGATTTATGCTTACGAAATGGGATTGTACGTAATCGTGATAAAATGAGTGTTAAACAAATACTATAACAAAAAAATATGACTAACAAATATGTGATTTGAATGTGTCTACGGTAACAAAGGAAATACGCTTTATATTCGAATGTGAAACCTTCCGAGCGTAATCCCCAGTTTCCGAGTGCTCTCTGCCTCGTGTACCCGCGCTAAATAGAATCGACATTAGTTTTACCGCCAAAATGAGGTCGACTCGCGTCCGTTGATTCAGTTCCGAAATAATGTCACGGCAGAAACATCGAAGTTTATCATTGTGTTTTATGTCAAACCTATGGTAATTAATTACTTATATTTAGTAATGATTTAGGTCTTTTAATTAATATTCAAGAAATTTTTACCGAATGTATTTTAACAGATAATGTAGTTATGGTAAAGAAAACAAACAAAAATTAGAGCGGTTTTTATATTAGTTACAATTATTGATTTAATTAATTATTATTTTAGGCGAATTTTATTTAAAAGACATGCTGTCGGGTATTTGTTTACGTATAAATAAATAATAATCTTACATATAAACATCTACGAGTGAGTATTTGAAAAACAAAACTTCCATCACAGTCACATTTTATTATCACAAAAAGAAATTTCTAGGTGCATGCATTCAATTCTGAAAATTCGTTCAATGATAGAAAGTAACGTTTTTCCCGAACGATTTAATATTGTATTATAAATAATATAATAGTAACTTGCGGGCACTTTTAATATAATATATTATTATTATTTATTCTTTTAAGACACATGTAGTTAGGAAAAATATTAATGTATTAGCTATTGTACTAGAACCTGCTTAGGAATTTAGTTCAGCCCGAGTTACTTCCTGATAAAGTTGCTCTGTATAAGTGAAAGAAGTTTTAAAGTCGGTTGGCCTTTTTTATACGTTATCAATAGAACAAAATCATTTCTTTGTATGATATTAGTATAGATGTACGATCTCGGTTGATCATCTTTGTTTACTAAATCCAAATACGAATTGTTCGACCAAAGTCAGAAAGAACACGTTGCAGCAAAAGAAAGCAAAAAAACGTTTATCGTGCATTTCCGTCCGTTATTATTATGATCTCGCATAATAATTGCACGTGCAGAACTAAATATAGGACTTAGTAATGTGATAATGGCCATGCGTGTTCCGAGAGAATATTTCCTACTATTTCATTTAAGATGTTGAGTATATTTATTTTATTATACTTATTTACTCGCTAGGATAATAAAACGTGTAGTGTAGATGAGCTTGAAGTGCAGAACACTCCTTTACGAACTTATTAACAGTTATTATCCTTAGTGTTGTAGCAAGCTAAGTAGAAAAGGCTTCAACATGTTATGATTTTATCACGATATCTTCCTTTGCGCAAAGTTTCGGTTCATTGTAGGATTTGTAGCTAAATCTATCAACATGGTGTACGTATAGACTAGCAATGAACTATCATACTTTCCAGGTTATGTGGTTAAAATATTAATAAAAATAATGTGTAGATACGGAGATAACAAATTACCGTTCTTAATTGATTGCAAAAATATAAAATACTGGCAATAACATCTAAGATTTGAGACAGCCAAGCCAACCTCACCTGCACGTGGTACACCCTGCAGAGTAACGAACGAGGCGAATGGCGAAAGCGGGGTGGTAGGGTTTTACAGCCTGACTGGGTCGTAACCACCATCGCGTTTCGGGATCAGCCTGTACATATCCAGGTTTTCGCTGGCCGGCATGACAGCGGCGACCGGCGATGGATAGTGTGTCACTCGGTGGTCGCCATTGTTTTTGGATTATACTGTGTTTACCATCAGGCACAGTGCAGTCATTTTGCCGTGCTGCTATAAAAAAAAAGGTCCCACCCGCTTTAATACACGTATTTTAAAAGAAAGTATAGTCTAAGAATCATATTATATATTTTAAACAGGGTTTATCACAATCAGTCAAATATATTTCAAGTTAAATCCGTTCAAAATACATACAAACAATTTTATATATCAATATAGACTATATGTTTGTACTTCTATTAGATAATATATCACCTGCCAATATCTCCAACCGCGATACATATGAGCCAGATAATGTAAGCGTGCTTATATTTAAATTCGTAAAGGAAATGAAAAATGACAAGGGTTGTTGATATAAAAATAGATTGTAAGTTACGAGTAGTGCCGACTCATCCTTCAAGAGTAGGAAATTAGACGGAACGTGCATCATGGCCGATTAGTAAAATTACAATTTTTATGTGATGAAAGAGAGCATTCAATATTATAAGTGCATGTACTCTGTTTTTTCCTTAAGAGTAAAAGCTAAAGAAGAGCTTATAGATTAGTATTCTTTAATTAATGTCAAAATTTCTCAGTTCATTAAAAAAAAATCAAGAAATTCAAAGTCTACACTGATCTAGATTTTTCTATCTCTGGTATATTTAATTTTATGTTTTGTAAATTATTGTTGTTTTTATATTCACTTTGCTAGTAATCATTGACTAGGATTACATAAACCGCCATTGGGTGTTAATAGATTAATAAACAATATTAATTTCGTCAGCATTTTTCAAAATCTCAACGCGATGTGTGAAATTAGGAAAAATTATACAAAAATCATCCCTCCCAGGTCTAAAGTATATTTGAAATAATATATTGACATTACCAAAAACATGAACCAATAAAGTCTATACAAATCAGTCAAACTAATGTTAGTCGAACAACAGTGCTCTTGGGGAGAACACGTTTATTTTTATCGATCTCGGCCCCTGATACGATTTCTTACATACGGCATCGTCTAAAAATACAAAAATAGATTGATTTACAATTTAAACTTATATCGAAGTATCACAGTTTTTTTGCGATTGTTTAAAACCAGAACAAATGTTTGAGCACATTTTATTGTTATCATGTCACACGAAATAAATTAATTATTGCCTTTTTGAAAATGGAAGTGGACCGTATTCTTTATATTTTCGGTAGTTTCACAAGGAAGAAGCAAGATAAACGGAAATCGCTCGAGCCTTCATCACTTAGCGCCGGCAACAGCCCCTTACACGCTAAGGTACATAGGCCTGTTAGCCAAAACCTTAACATTGCTCCAAGAACATCAGCTTATATAGATGGGAGAAAAGGTCAGCTGAAAGAATGGAATTGCGGGATTTGCAGAAAAGAACTGGTCGAACCGAGACTGCTGGCGTGTCTTCACAGTTTTTGTACAAGATGCCTTCAGGGCTTACACGAGGAAGGCGAAGCAGAATTGTGGAGTGAAGCTGATGGCAGTAAGTGTTTTGAGAAATATTCTAAGTCACCCAGGCCGTAGTTTTGGTATATTCTCAAAGTATTTGGTATTCATAGTGTAGGTTAACTTAATAAAAGAAATTATATTTTTGTAGGCTAACAAGCTATTCTAGGATATGTAATAAATGGATGAAGAACGAACAATTACCAATAAAATATTTGCTTGTTAATGTAAAATAATTTAGTGTGTTTCTATCTTCTCCGTTACATATAATTATAATAGTTTTAAAATTTGTCACTTTACACGAAATGTTTAAATAATAGGGATTACGCAAAATAATTCTTAGTTATTGAGAGGAAATCGTAGTGCCTTGTTTTTTCTGCCTATCCCGGTATGATGTGACATTATAATACGCAGATAGATAGAATATTCTTTGCTAATATCTTAATTATGGTTCGGTATAATAACTGTAAATGGGTAACTCGCGAAATATAAGAAATGATTTAGGTACTTAGTAATTATTGTAAAATGCTTTCTTGTTAAATACTATTTTAAAATACATAGAAAGGTAATTAGAGGTTAAGATAATAAGAAAGTGTTATTATCATATTAGACAGAAGAATAATGAAAGTGATAAGATTTGTTTTACTATTTGGGAGATATACTGGACTAAGTAGCGTACACCAGTAAAGCCATACATAAACCAAGCATATTAGATGTTTTATTACGGTACTCTTATTAAGGCACATAACATGACCGCATTTTTTATTTTTAAATATCAAAATCACATTAACGTGTCTCTTGTTCAAGCTGCCTATTAAAATTATATAACCAATTACAAAGGTCCATCTGGCAGCTTTTTATTGTGTAAAAATAAGAGGTAAGCATTTGGAAGGGTTCTTTTACGGCGGATTAAAGTTTTGACGTTAATAAAACGGGGTTTTATGGTGGTGCCCTAGTGACGAATGCCAGTAGTGCATCTGGAGATGCTATCAAACATAACAACCCATTAAAAGGTCAATAAAACGGATAAACATTTGAATGAAGATATAAAAAGCTTGAAATGGCGAATGAGCGTACGAAGGAGCCTCGTAGGCTTGTTTAACACGTATTTTGATGGAAGATGAATTGCCTTTTTAAATAAAGTAGGTTGTGGCGTATTTTACGATCTTCCATTTAGCTGTAATGACATAATAATAAAAGACAGCTTGTCTCGTAAGCCAAACGTTGTAACGTACATTTTATTATATACTTCCAACGCGCTCGGCTTCGTACGGGTGTACTAACAAAGAAAATGAGATCAAATCTTTCCTTTACAGTATGACTATGTAATTGAATAAAATAATAACAGAACAACTTAGTGTCAATCTGTCAACATATTTGAAGATCTCCCTAGTGCCTTCTTTCTTACACATTAACTCACTTTTTATATGGTGATTTTATTACGTAATCTTTTTAAATTTGTGTAGGTGATTTTTCAAACATTTTCTTTTATACAAACCTTGCCCTGACAATTACGAACACAACACAGTAGATATGATTGATTTTAGTTTATATATAAATAGATAGTTTAATTTTATAACCACTTCAACCCCTACCTATTCCATTATGTGTTTAATATATGGCAAAAACATATTTGATGTGCCTATTTAAGTAATTAGGGAAGTAAGCAGGGAACATTTTGCGTTACACGTGAAACGTAAGGTATTTACGATTATGTATACGATTATAATACGCTTAAATGTGTAAATAAGTATTTATGCTACGCGACTTCATATTATATGTAGTTTATGAGCATTTTGATATCTTTATATATAAATTTCTTCTATACGTGTATGTCACTGAACTCCTCCTAAACAGCTGGACCGATTTTGATGAAATTTTGTGTGCGTGTTCCAGTAGATCCGAGAATGGTTAAGATTGAAACCGGTAGGTGGCGATGCGGTTGGCTTTTAGGATTTTTTTAAATTATCAAAACAGGACAACGTCCGCAGGGACCGCTAGAATGTATAATATACATACTCGCTAGTATGTATAAATACTTACCAGCGGTCCCTGCGGACGTTGTCCTGTTTTGAAGTATTATATCTTAAGTATTTTATGAAGTAGGTATTACGTAATAACAAAAAACAGCCGGTACACGCGGAGGATGTAAAACTTGACTTATATATATTAAATTATATATACAATTTTTTGTTATTACGAAGTACCTACCTACTTCATAAAATTATTTCATTTATATCACCAACAGAATAATACGGGAACGTTTCTACAACGATAATTATTATTCTAGTTAGAACATTCGCCTAAAACTAATAAAATTTAAGTATATGCACTCTTCATACTAACGGTATGCCGAGTTCTCGAAATACGCGGCGTAATTATTTTTTCTACATTTCCATAGAAAACACTTTAAACGTTGTTTCTACGTGGAATTTAAGTATAAATAAACTTTTATCAGTATAACTCAGAGCAAGTTCTTAATATATTTATTAAGTACTTGCATATGTTTACAATGTTTATATTTAAGTAGCTTCTGCGCGCGACTTCGTTCGCGTGGAATAGTTACTTTGAGCTAACGCAGGGGAAGCTCTCAAAAGACAAAACAACCCGATTTTGAAACATTCTTCATTAGTGTTCCGCTCCTATCGGTCTTAGCGTGATGGTATATAGCCTGTAACCTTCCTCGATAAATGACCTACATAACACTGAAATATTTTTTCAAATCAGACCAGTACTTCCATAGATTACCCCCTACAACGTCACAAACTTTACCTCTTTATAATATTAGTATAGATATGGCGAACTATTTTTAATTTTGTGATCTTTATTATAATGAAAGCATAATGAATGAAATTAACTAAACATTAGAGTTAATAAAAAGTATTAATTCGAGATCCATATGTCAACCGTAAGATAAATAAATTAAATGCTTTGAATAATGGTGTTAAAACATTATTGGTTATAATTCGAGGACGGCTTGTAATGCAAAAGCATTAGCACGTCGCAGGTCTGAAGTCTTACAAATGCAATATTACGGGCTGCGACCTCGACTCTCTTTTAATCGCATATATAGCTGATTATCTCTAACGTATTTCTACGTTCAATTAATCGAAATGCGATTCGAAGAATAACTTTACCATTACATAGTATAAAACAAAGTCCCCTACCGCGTCTGTCTGTTCGAGATAAACTCAAAAACTACTGAACGGATTTTCATGCGGTTTTCACCAGTAGATAAAGTGATTCATGATTCATTTGGTATATAATTTGTCAAGGTTTTTTTTATTATCAAGGCGAGACAGCGTCCACCGGTACTGCTTTTTGTTTACACTACTAATACAGTGAAATTGCTCGTTTATAGATATAATAAGAATGTAAATGTGATGTGTCTGTACTTTTTAAATTTTTGTGATAAAAATTGATGCGAGTATTGGAATTGGAATGCGATTGGAATAAGTTATAACATACAATTCAATCATTTTTAGAAATATCTGTCTGCTTGTTTGAACACGCATCACCGCTGGACTACCGCGTTCACGATAAAACCTAGATAAAGAAAATCATAAAGCATATCATCGAGTAACATTTAGTCCTGGTTTCATTGAAATCGGTGCACTATATCAAAAATTATTGTAATTTTAAAGACGACGTGACTTAAGTACTACAGAAAAGTATATAAGTAAACGGTTTTTTTTTAGAACTGTCTACGCTATTGACCCAGCAAGGTCTTAACAGCTTCACCGGACTACTAAGGCGAGAGCTTAAGGCACTCAGCCGATTTTATTTTGATAACTAGCTCAAGGGTGCGCGGCACACCTCGGCTTTGGCTGTTGCCTGATACATGCAATTCGCGAGCTATCTTTTTTTTTTTTTATTAACATGGGGAAATCCCTTATGGATACGCCACCCTCTTGGGGGATAGGATGGGTTATGTCCGATTTGCACGGACTAAAACCCCATGGTGTGCCATCCGACCGTACTGTTGGGGCGGCAAGGGATCGATCTACGCTATTCCCCTTGGATAGCCGCCCCAACGGTCCGCCCTGCGGAAGGTGGCCGCCGGGCTCCATCCTAATAGGGAGACAGACCGGGCACACACCAGCTGCCTCCCCGCGTCTACCGGACCTGTGCAATGAGGAGATGGGACCCCCGGCCCATCCCCTCAGGTCTGGCTACGGTGGAGGGAGGAGAAGGGCAAATCGTCGCCTCCTCCCTCCGGTCCTCCGTTGTCGGAGAGGGCCACTCAGAGGGTTATCTTCGCGTACTCTCTCCGCCGCCTCCTTCTGCGAGATGACGTCCTCGCAGAAGGAGGCCAGCGCATTCCAAGCCTCTTCGCTGCCGAGCATGGCCGAAAGCACACTCAGATTTAACGTGGGGAAATCCCTTATGGATACGCCACCCTCCTGGGGGAGAGGGTGAGTTATGTCCGACTCGCACGGACTAAAATCCCACGGTGTACGTTTTCCGCTATAGTTGGGGCGGCACGAGATCTCTATAGACTTCATCGTGCCGCCCCAGCGGTTGGCCCAGCAGCAAAAGGGTTGCCACCGGGCCCCATCTTGTTAGGAGACAGCCGTGTACACACCGGTCATCTCCTCCGTCCGCCGGACCTGTGCAATGGGAAGGTGGGCCCCCCGACCCATCTTCCCTGGTCCGGTTACAGTGGGAGGAGGCGGTCAAACTGCCGCATCCTCCTGCCCGTCCCCGTTGGCGGAGACGGCTACTTTGAAGGTCTTGCTCACGGAACCTCTCCGCCGCCTCCTTCTGCGAGACGACTTCCTCGCAGAAGGAGGCCATTGTATTCCAGTTATCCTCACTACCGAGCATGGCTGCAACCACGCTCGGCAGTGAGAGATTTTGCCCTACCGCCGCAACCAGAGTGCGACGTTGCTCCTCCCACGCAGCACACTCAGACAGAGTGTCAGTGTGACAGACTTTGTGTCACTGTATCGCACGAGCAGCGTACTCAAGGGCTCCATGCCGAGGGAACGGACCTAGGCTTGAGCTGCAGCCAAGGGGAGCCTAGTCTGGTGTGTGGGAGCGAAATTTACCCCCAGACGATAAGTAAATGGACTTAATATATGCAGATGATTTTATTATATACTGTTTTTTACATTCGGTTTCACGCGGACGGAGTCGCGGGCACAGCTAGTATGTAATATAAATAGGCCGTGAAACTATAAACTTAATGTTAGAGAATGTCTTAAGTAGCATGAAATAATTTCATCCTAAACAATTGTCTAATGGGAACATATTTAGACTTCCATCGATGCGAACTCGTACACCGGAACTAAGCTAATGTGTTATCTATAAATACACTAGCCACCCTGGTCGTTAAATGACGTGCCGTACTTATAAAACGTTTTATTGTGAGTTATGGGGATGTATTTTGATGCTCACTTTCTTATTATAAGGTTAAAGATTTACAAAGAACTGGTGCAAGCACAATACTTAAAAGTTATTGTTGCAGTGCAGTTCAGCAAGTCATATACTCGTATACCATATTAATTACGGTTCGCTTTTAATTTTATAATTTGAGTAACTGTGTCCGCGAATCCGTCTGCATGGAACCTAATGTAAAAATAAGTGACTATAATAAAATCATCCGAATGTATTAAATCCATTTACTTATTTACTTCTCTCTCGTACTTAAGTCGCGTCGTCATTAAAATTACAATAACTTTTGATAGAGTGAACTGAATTGAATGAATCCAAGACTAAATGTTATGTAATGGAGTGGTTTATCGTGAACACATTACTTTAGCAGTGATGCGAATTCAAACACACAAACAGACATTTCTAAAAAGTATTGAAATGTTTTTTATTACTTGCTCCAAAACACCTTTTTTTCACCCTTGGGAAATCCCTAACGGATATGCCTGGGTCGCACGGACTAAAACCCCATGGTACCTAACACCTTTTAGCCGACTACGTCTGCTCCTCCAACAGGTGTTGTCCCCTCCTAAGGGGCCCAAACTGCGGCCTGAGGTCAAGATGGTGGACCCCTCAAGGGGAATTGGATGTTACCCCCCCTAACGAACTGTGGGAGTCGCATTAGCATAATGCACCTCCACCGCATGGGCCTGTGCAGCTTAACTGCCCGGAGCGACGGGCATGTTCGTGTCTATCGCCCCCAGGCCACCTGCAACAATCTTTTTCACAAGAATCTAAAAAGTACAGACACCTTAAATTTGCATTCTTATTATCTGTATACTTAGATTACAGTTCTTTATGTTGAACTTTTATTTAGACATTTATTTTCACTGCCTTGTTCCTGTAAGTGATAGCGTAATGATGAAGCTCTTGGGTAACAGGTGAAAATGACGAATAAACCCGTTAATATTTTAAGGCATATAAAGAATGATTAACTTCAATTTTACAAACTACTATAACGTATAACCATAACAATTGGAAATTAAACAGAATCCAGACGCGGAGATTAATAAACATCCCGATTTATTGAGTTCAAGGAATAGATACTAATTTATCTGTATGAAATGAGCTATATTCGCTTTCGGTGTTAGTTACGTTTGAATTTGGTTTCACTTTGATGTGCATTTCTTTATCGCGGTCTGGACTTGCGAGTGATTTATAGAGAGTACAAAGTTCTGACAGCGTTAACCTATTTTACAGAGACAGTACACGTAAATGAAATTCCCTTATGTTCGATTTGTTTAGATCGCGTATTTACAAGTAGTAAATCTATCAATCGGTTATACCATTGAATCCGATGATATTATAAGTAAAAAAGCAGTAGATACGTTACCTACACGATATTTTGACAAAACAAATGGCACGATAACGCACACATGCGTAAAGTAATATTGTAACGCCACGCTGTCTTAGTTAAAATGTGGAAGTAAGATGGCGTATTCTCAATATATTTGATGAAAAAGAAACAGTTATATGTTGCTACGACACAGGCGAATTGACGGGGCAGCCGTCAAAAATGAGCTAGTTAGCCAAGTTATAGCCTATGATGACTTATCTACTGCTTTTTATCTATAATAATATTATAAAGAGGTAAAGTTTGTGAATTGGTGAGTTTGTGATGTTCGATCTCAGGAACTACTGGTAAAATTCTTTCAGTTTTATATAGCTCATTTATCGAGAAACGTTATAGGCTATATATCATCACGCTAAGAGCAATAGGAGTAGACCACCAATGAAGAATGTTTCAAAATCGGGGTTTTTTCCTCTTGAGCGCTTCCGATGCGTGTTGCCGCGCCGCTGCTTAGCCCAAAGTAATCCACGCGCACGAAGTCGCAGGCAGAGGCTAGTTAGTTATAATATCATTGATTGGATCCGGCTAAAAAAACTGTCAACAGGGGCCAAAGGGGTAAAATAAACTGACAGCACAATCTGTTTCACTATTCTAATAAGATTTATGAAGCCGTGATTTTATTTTATTTTAGTTCTATGATTCATTTCTACTCAAGGCCGAAGTTGAAGAGCGCTTCACGCTACGATACATGTGCGATCGTGTATATGTGTATAAAATGTACGTCTAAACGAAAATAAATTCATTGTCAACTTCGCTAGTTCACTCAATATTATATAACGAAAACAAATATTTTAAAACAGTTCGGGATCCTCTCGAGTTTGAATTTTTAGCTTCCTCAATTCATTCATTAGCAAACTATTTTAATATTTATATCAATATACTATTAAATGATATTGTTTTATGAAAATATAAACAACAATAAAACTAACTTTTGACCAAAATTATACTATGCTGATTTACAGACATACCTACCTACTATTTGACCGTCCTAGAAAATCGACCTTTGTGTAGACTAAACCTTAAAGGTACATGTAAACTTATATTCTTTATATCTTAACAAGTAACCTAATGGTTAACAATAAATGCAATAGGTAACAATTAATATACTTGAGGTTTTAAAATATAAACAAGGCTTATTTTTTAAATCTTAATAGACATAAAGACGTCAAATTGTTAAAGGTGATAGATAAACTAAGATACATAAATATTACTTATATATGCACAGTTTATTGTACTTATTCGTGATGGACACGTTTTTACGCCGGTAAAGCTGTGATGGCCGTCAGGCGAATAGCGTAGTCAGTTCGAAAAAAAAAGATATACGTACACGTTTCATAATTATGTCTTGAATACGGAAACCGTGATTATGTATAGAAAAAGGCGAGCTGAATTAGAAAATAAAATAAAAACATGTCACATAAAATATTTTCTTGACATAAAACACTGTTCCTTATTATTATTTTTATTTAGATTATATGGAGGCTTTAACTATTTAGGGATTTTTGTTCCTCTTGCATCTCTTAATAGGTCATTTAATTTTGGATGCATAGCTTCAAGTTTACATGAGTTATCAGGAGAATTGTATGAAACTGCAACTGGGAAGTTTAATTTATTTTTCTTCAAATATGTTTCAATTTCAGTAACAAAACAATTTCGAAACCAGTAAATTAGATTAATATGTGATAGAGTTGATTATACAGGCTCATGCGCGTATCATCGCCATGAATGAGAAGTCCTAACGATACGCGGTTTTTTTTACTGGAATGTTACCCGTCGGCGGCTTTTGTTAAAGAACATTAGGCTTACAATTAATAACAATATTTATTTCTTTATAAATCTTTTAACCTTTATTTCATTATTATGAGTACCTATCATTATGAAAATCAGTTACATGTTGCTAATCTTGGAAACGCGAATAATTAAATTTCAGTCGTGAATACAGAATATAGCCCAATTTATAACTTAATTCTGAAAAGGCAAATAATTACAATACTACTATAGTTGATTGTTATTGCTAATAGTTAAAAAAAAAGTTTTGAATGTAAAAAAAATTCGAGACAGTCATAAGGACTGTCGACAGAAGTGAAAACTCAAAACAATGAAATAACTGTGTTCTCTTTTCAATTTTGAAAGTAATTATATCGAATTATTTATATTTCATAATTTGTGCTTTGAAATTATTATCATTAGTCTAGTTTTCACTTCTATAGGCACTCCGAGCAATAATTATATACATTTTATACAGGTGATTAATAGATAAAACATATGAGGCGTTGCAAAATATAAACTTTATCGGTGTTATTACAAAAAAGTTACATACGTTTTTTTTAATTGTAGCACGCCAAAATGACTGCACTGTGCCTCTGATGCCAGGTTCTGATGGTAAGCACAGTACAATTCAAAAACAACGGCGACCACCGAGAGATACGTATCGAATACTTGTTTTAAAAAGGTTTCAAATTAAATGCATCGCGGTCGCTGAATGTTCGCCATCTTGATATTTTGTCTCGCTTTGGTTACGTTAGGTTAGACTTGCGAAAAAGGATAACGCGAACTTGCCTCGGGCGAGCGTGGTGCATTTAATACGAAACCTATTTAAAGCAAGTATTCAATACGTATTTAACTTTTTTGTAATAACACCGTATATGTACACAGGCCTTCATACTAGGCGTGGCTAGTCTGACGCAAAACGTGCAAGCGCAATACGGTCGGTCACGCTAGTACCATGTCGTTATAAGTTATATAACTTATAGTTACGAAGTTATAAGTTTATATCTTAACAAAAATACCGCTCAAAACTCCTAATGATTTCACTTTAAAAATATCTACTCAGGTTGTAGGGCGAAGGTCTTGCACGATTTACTTATTCAATAAGTGAGGTCAGATAATAGACATTTATATCGTACTAGCGTACCCGGCAGACGTTGTCCAGCCCTGGTAATAAAAAACCCTTGATAAATTTTATACCTAATCCTTCCTCATAAATCACTTTATCTACTGGTGAAAACCGCATAAAAATCCGTTCAGTAGTTTTTGAGTTTATCATGAACAGATAGAAAGAAGTGGCAGAGGATTTTGTTTTATAATATGTAGTGATCATAATTATGGGTTCCAGTTGTTCGCCGAACGACTTTATCGCTTGCATAATAAAATTTTATATGTTTTTGCCAAGGAGGAGGAATCCTCCATAAACTGGGAAAACACTTATTAGCTGCTATTGAGCTATCTCTTTTGAATTTTTTTCAGGTTCAATTCAGGTTGGACCAGGAGATTCTGGATCTGGGTCTGGTGGGGGCTCCGCGGGTTCTGGATATGAAAGCGAACTAGGCCATTCCGGATCAGATATAAGCTGGGAACAGAAGTCCCGTAAATATGGCATATTTACCAGAAAGGTTTAATTTTCTTTACTCTCTATACATTACGCTGTTTTATATACGTCGTGAACGAATTTGATTTAATGACTATACATATTTCAGAGATAAATATACTAGAATCGACCGCATTTAATATTCAACTTCTTAGGTACCATCCATAAACAACGTTAAAAGAATTTTATAATTTTTGGTAACCCCACCCCACCCTTGTCACAGCATGTAATTGAGTGGCCATTACGTGCCAAAAAGTGATATAGGCAGGTTTAAGCTTTATAATATTTTAAAAGTTTTTAATACATTCATACTTTACCGGTTTTCGTATTTTATATTCATACATGTGAGAATACAAAGCCTATCATTGGCCCTTCCTTCGCACACGATGTCACACTTTATTGATTCCCTGCCGGCTTTAATGTGTGACGTAATTTATGAATAGCTCATTATGGGGTCTTAAATTAGCTGATTCGTCCTGAGAGCTCTCATGTTTAATACTAAATGAGATATTTCTAGAAGAAGCTCCATATTTATATCCAAAAGTTAGGTATAATTTCTAATTCATCGCAGTAATTTGTATCACCCTCTTGAAACAAATCAAAGAGTAATTGGAATTTAATATAGTACTGTCACACATTTCTTGAAATCCATAGATTTGAAATCCTATGTTTTAGTTTAATTTACATATATGCCAGAGTCTGAAGAACAGATTGTTCCGTATTAAAAGTTTAAAAAAATATTTCTATAGAGGACTTAGGTTGTATATAATTATATTTCTTGCCTCAGAATTTTAAGATAAATATATATAACATATAGATCACATATTGGAAGGACGTATATAATTAATCCATTTGTTTTTAGATTTCCGGCAAAAGCGTACAGTTTCTTGTATGTCCAACGTGCAGATATGAAACTGCGTTACCACTGGGAGGTATATCGGCCTTGCCTCTCAACTATGTTTTGTTGAGGAAGATGGCTGCAGTAAAAAACGCTGGTATTGGAGTCCTTTGTGATTTATGCAACAGTGACAATAAGGTAAATAGAATATAACTTTTTTTACCATAACGGTAAAACTGAGATAAGAGTTTAAATTTAAAAATCGTGGAATCCAGCAAATTTAAAACAATCATAGGCAACGAAGCATATAAATATCGACTGGAGTAGGCAGCAATATTGTAAATTGCATTTTGGGCTGCACTTGTTACCATATTCTTGTATAAATAATACCGCTTAGAGTGGTCTGGGTCTCCTTTTCTTACGATTAAACTTTTCATCGATACGACCTTGGTTATTTGCCTAGTTTTAGCACCACACATAAAAAAAATCGTAAGTAGGGTAAATATGCATTATTTTAAATAAAATAGGTGCTATTTTGTTTGTGTCACAGAGACTGCTTGGAATTGCTTGCTATATACATACATATCTCTATGATATCAACTTTCTATCTCTATACGTATAGTATGAGTTATACATTTTTGAATAGTTTTTTGGCTCTGGTGTATCAAGTTACGACAATTCCGCTTTCTTTCGTCGATATATTTATTAATTCAGGAATTATTATTAATATTTCCTAAACAACCTCTAAAACCTCTAGAAAAATTTAACGAAATTGTCTTTTAATGTTATTGATTATTTATATGTCTATTATCCAACATTTATAATTGATCTACATTTTGTTGAAGATACTGGTATCAATTTGTGAATCTAAGGTGTTAACTATATCTAAGTCAGTTCCGAATTAACCAGATAACAGAAGTAAGACATACTACGGGTCCTGAGCTTGTGGAAGGAATTCAAATAGAACAGAAATGAAGATTTATGGGACTCTCAGTCGTACGACCTTTTTTTCCAGTGTTTTATGTTTGCCTCCTCGTTATAATAACCACTGTGACTGTATCGTTCGTCTCGAAGTTTTTCGTATAACGCAGGGTAAATTGAATTAGTCATGAAACAGATTTTTTATCAATAGCAATATAGGTGTAATACGTGGAAGAAGCAAACAGTGGTAAATTATTTTAAGATATACGAGTGTACAACACATGGGTACGCATTTAAGCGAAACCGTGAACACCAGGAATACGAACGATTCCGACAAATTACCATTCGGTTCGTTACGGTACATTTAATGTTTTACTTTAAAGTAATTGATAGGTTTATTTTCTGTCACGTCCCTTCTTGAAATTCGAATTTAGTTGTGAAATTATCTCCTCTACTTATAAAGGGAAAGGAAAATTGCTTAAAATCATCTATTTTTATACCATCTATATTTGGTTGAAAGTTGCAACAAATATATTTAGTAATGTTCAATTGAAACACGATATTTGGTTATTATATATGGTTACCATATATATGTGTTATAAATCCTTCTTTTTTTTTTTTTTTTCGAACCAAGGGTGCGCGGCACACCTCGGCTTTGGCTGTTGCCTGATACAAGCGATTCGCGACCTATCTGAGCTAAGCTAAGCTAACTATTCATACATATATGAGTTGTTGAAACATATATGTGTACCAAGCATACATACCTCAACAACCCTTATATATATTTCGTATCGGATAATATTCTAAACTATTTCAGTTTGATAAGGGAAGAGTAAAACCCTTCCACCTTATTATGTGTAAGCGTGTATGCGTGCACGTGTGTGGAGGTGATATGTGTAATGTTGTCGCAGTGATGTAAGATTTTGTGTCACTGTATCGCGCGAGCAGCGTACTCAAGGGCTCCACGCCGAGGGAACGGACCTAGGCTTGAGCTGCTGCCGAGGGGGGCCTAGTCTGGTGTGCGGGAGCGAAATTTACCCCCAGACCACGGCGGCGTGATCTGTGGTTACGCGGGCGTGGGCGTGAGCACGCTCTGTTTAGAGAGACAGGCTGGTACTGATCGTTCACTGCCGTTATTTCATCGGGAGGGTCGGTAAAAATATGTCGCGGACGTCTTTTATTACGCGCAGCGTTTGGAACGGGTTCGTATTTTACGGCGGATACCACTAACGGACTGGGATGATTCGCGGCTTTTTCAAAATAACTAATCGTAAGTGATTTTACGTACGCCCAGATAGAAGGCATCTCTAGGTCCCTATGTAGATCAACTCTCCGGACGTACCACGGGGCACCGGTCACTTTACGTAAAACGCGGTTTTGAAGAACCTGCAACTTATGAAAATTATCTTTCGACATATGCGCAAAAACGGGACTGCTATATGTCATCACGGGACGGATACACGTCTTATACAAAGTGAGCTTGTGTCTGAGGGACATCTTACTCCTATGACAAAGCAACGGATGGAGGCGACCCAAAACCATAGCGGCTTTGTTTCGTACTCTATCTATATGTGACTCGAAATTTAAATGTTTATCTAATGTAACACCGAGATATTTGACCTCGTCGGCCCAAGGTATATCGGTTCCGTATAGCCTGATGGGCTATACGGCCTGGTTATTATTACGTCGTAAAGGATCGAGATATAAATCATTCTAATTTTGTCTTCTAATATATTTACAAATCCTAAACGAATCTCTTAACTTATGTGCGAATATATAAATGAAGAGATATATCACAAAATCTACTATTTTTCCTAGCTTTGTAAAAGGTTGGCTTAGATAAAAATCGCACGGAAAAGTGAAAAATATGGATTAATAAACCCATATATAAAAGTGAGATAGTGATTGAGAGATAGAAGCAGTGGAGAAACCTTCAATATTGAGAAAATTGACAGATTTACTATCAGTTGCTCACTTGCCATTTTAATTAATAAGGTGGACGTACTGCGAGGAGAAGATTTGTTCTCATTTTCTTCGTTAGTATGTCCGTGTAGCCAGTTAACAATAAATTTAACATCTTACTTTCAACGATATATGTACTAATAAAGAACGTAAGAATGTGATTATATTTCGAATAAATAGTTTTCATTATGTAATACCAGGCTGAAAACCGTTGTGCCCAATGCTTGGTAAGCGTGTGCTCAACCTGCGGTGAGGCGCACAGTAAACAGAAGGCGACGGCGAAGCATTCCTTGCAACCTCTCGACCCAGCCCCGCCTAAGTTCTGCACACAACATCCACGAGCAGAACTGAGCGTATACTGTGCTTCGTGCCAGCAGGTGGGTATTATTAAACTATATCAATATAATCGAAGCGATGACGGCGTGGTCCATTCGACTAGCTTATAGCTAATACATAAGCAGGGGTCCACGAAAATTTATCTGCCTTCGATAGTGAAGCACTAAAGCGAATTGATTTGACTTCACCTATCAATGTAAGAATATCCCATATTCAGTACGCAACGAAAATTTCCATAGATCTAATCGTCACATATTTTGTCGAGTATTGGGAATATGGCAGAAATGTAGCTACAGCGGGTCTACCAGAGCCAGCTAAATTTTGAAAATGGTCTATGAGAAAAAAGTGTGGTTCTGCTCTAAACCAAGTAGGACTGGCTCTCAATTGCAGCTGCCGGAACACGTCAACAGGTTTTTTTTTTCGAACTGACTACGCTATTGACCAAGCAAGGTCTTAACAGCTTCACCGGACTACTAAGGCGAGCGCTTAAGGCACTCAGCCGATTTTATTTTGACAACTAGCTCCAGGGTGCGCGGCACACCTCGGCTTTGGCTGTTGCCTGATACATGCAATTCGCGACCTATGTAAGCTAACCTAAGCTAACTATTCATACATATATGAGTTGTTGAAACATATATGTGTACCAAGCATACATACCTCAACAACCCTTATATATATTTCGTATCGGATCACATCAACAGGTGATTGTCGACAAATGTTTAATTTAAGAGGTATAGTTAGCCAGGCAAATTTAGAAAAAATCCTAGCACTATGGCATGGTTTCGTCACGAAATTTTTTTTCACTGAAAGCTCTCATTCACAACAATTGGAATCTACGTCGATCGACGCGGTGTGTGAACACGCTATCAAGTAAACCATAGTCTTTTCGTTTACACAATAATACAAAAAAAAAAGTGCGTGCGTACAAAGTACACATGTCAGAAGGGAAACTTCTTTGGCGAACTAATTTATAAGTCTTGTTTATATTTATACAAACAAGAAAAAAGAATAAAAAGTTGTTTTATTTATTTAATCTGTATTTACTGCAAATGACGTCACTTCCGTTCATACCTGCATGACGTTACATCTGTAAAAAATTTACCCTCATGCGCCTAAAGAAGTTTCACTTCAATATTATGATGTGTACTTTTTTTCTATGATACTATTTACTAAATCAATTAATTATTCAAAGTTGTTATTGTAGGTGGTATGTCGTGATTGCTGCGTGGTCTCTCATAGCGGACACGCACTGGCCAACGCGTCACGCGCGGCCGCGGAGCGCGCGCGTCTCGTCCGCGACGCATGTGAGCGCGCTCGATACGTGCCCGACCATGTCGAGAGAGCGACGCGTACGTTGCACGCGCACGCATATGAAGCAGATGTTAGTATCAAGTGAATATTTTATTACTTGGTCGGTATTTGATCTCAATATGACCTGAAATTACGTGATGACGTGGATGAAATTGTTTTTTCCTTTTGGTAAACTTACAAATAGAATTTTATTATGAGAATATATAATGCATCTGATAACGATTTCAAACACTCAAGGGTGGTGTTTAACTGTGTAAAGGAAAGGTAGCAGGTTGGTTCGTAACTGCTCCAATAATTGTCTGATGCCTGCTACAAAATATTCTGTCATCAGTCGTAAAGAAACAAAATAATAAGTAGGGGCTTTACCCATCTTCCTATTGCACAGGTCCGGCGGACGGAGGAGACGGCCGGTGTGTACCCGGCTGTCTCCTAACAAGACGGGGCCCGGCGGCGGCGGTTTCGCTGCTGGGCCAACCGCTGGGGCGGCACGATGAAGTCTATAGAGATCTCGTGCCGCCCCAACTATAGCGGCAGACGTACACCGTGAGGTTCAGTCCGTGCGAGTCGGACATAACCCACCCTCTCCCCCGGGGCTCATGAAAACAAATAATAATTCACTGATGTGCAATGTTGATGGTGCGTAATACGCCTACAATTTATTTGACAAGAAACATGGAAATCTTATAAAGTCTTCTACGGTTTTCTTTAAAAAATCTGTACAACTATATTTTATGTGTCTAATTATTACTTTCTAGTTACTTTCCTATGGTTTATAAGAATATGACATTTGTTATTAGTCGCAAGCATCTCGTGTCGAGTCCGAAATCCAAACATGGTCGGAACAGTACCGTAGTGCGGTGGAGGCGCACGGACGAGCCCTTTGTTCCGCCGCCGCCAGAGCCAGAGGGAGGTACCTGCAGAGAGTGGAAGGCAAGAACCGAGAACTACAGGAACGAGCGGAACACGCAAAAGAAGCCGTCAGATTCGCTGAAGAAGTAAAAAAATACTTAGAAATTCATTTTAAGTTAGTCAGAGCCGTAGTTAACACTGTAGACTTCTAAGAATAACCGTAAGTGCAAGAGCTAGAAATGGTCAATTTATTCTCATTAGATTGAATAAAAACATGAAATTTACAAATTTACTAAATTAATAGAAAGTTACAAAACATTGCACTAAACAACTAACTATGCGTCATTATTTAAAAAAAATGGGTGTGTGTGCTTTTGACCAATACGATAGAAGTGAAAACTTCTGATTTGAACCATACACTTCTTGTCAGACAGCGTGATTGATGACTGGAATCGAGTATACACTATTCAGTGCGGTACCGACTCGAGCGCGCTTGATGTCGGGTGGAGCCGAGTAAACCCGATTTATCACCTGATCCGAGTGTGACGGTTTATTTTCGTTCACTTTTGAATGTTCCGAAAGAAGTTTTCACTTCAAAAATGTTTGCATTCATAAGTCTCACCCATTTAATCTTGAACTTATTGTATTGTAATTCAACGTAAGGTAGACAATATACTTACCTCTAATATTACGCAAAAAACCTTTTTTGACTGGATTGAATCTATACCAATATTATAAAGCTGGAGGGTCTGTTTGTTTGGTTGTACGCGCATATCTCAGTAACTACTGGTACGTTTTGAAAAATTATTATAGTATTAGATAGCTTATTTATTGCGGGGCTATAGGTTATATCATAACTCTACGAGTAAGATGAGCGGAGCACTAATTAAGAATGTTTAAAAATGTTTTTTCCTGTTGAGAGCTTCCGCTGCGTCTTAGCGTTAGCCCAAAGTAACTATTTCACGCGGACAAAGTCGCGGGCTGAAGTAGTTAAATGTAAAAAGGAAACAATTTCGTTAGTTGCTCGCAGAAGCGAAAGAAGACGAGCTTCTGTGGTTCAGTACTACGTCGGTTGGAGAGGATCACGGAACTGCAGCCTCTGGCGGATCCGCCTCTATGCGAGTTGCGTTTCGCGCCGCTCGCTCCCGTCGCAAATAACTCCACATTATTCGGGAGATTGTTGACTCAGGCACCAGATCCAGAAACTTGCGTGCTCAGTATAGAAGGTAATTATGCCTATTTATTGCAACGTCTTCAACGTCGTCGTCAACGTCTTGTAAAAGAAATCAGTAGTTACATTTTTATGTACCTTTTATCATGTGTCGTTAAGTAAATAAATACATATGTGTACATTTAAAAATAAGTTACATCTAATTTAGCCATTCCTAATATTTTATTTTATTTTTCAAGATCTTCAATTTTTGTGCATGTCAAATATGAAAATGATAAAGAAAACGGCAAAATTTAAATTTTCGGTGTATAAAAACTGAAAATCTAAAAAAAACATGTTATTTGAACGGTTAAAATTGGATTTAGCTCATTTAAAAAAGTAACGACTCATATTTCACTGTTTATTATAACAGTCATATCTACAAGGCAACTGAAACGATACCAATTCTCAACATAGTTCATTGATTATCGCTAATTGTAATTATTAAAAATATCGAGAATTTATACGATTTTTTAATTTATACTTCTTTTGGTGCGTTGGAAAAATAATGAGAGTAAATTTTTTCGATGCGCGCGCACACTGTCAGGAAAAAACCGACACCCTGAAGTTAGCTATAGTCTACATTTTGTTTCTTTGTATTTGTTGTTTGTATTTATTTGTATTAAAACATTCAGTGTATTAAATACCTTTTTTCTATTGTTAGTGTCGTTTTTCCTACAAATGTAGAATGAGACGAAAGATAAAAATTTTGAAAAGATTTTTATCTTGTTACGCCAAAGAAGTATAATTTCTAACGCGTGTACATAACATACATACACACTTTTTTTTCTAAATATGATAGAACTAGTCAATGCACTGATATAAAAAATTGGAGATTTTTGGAAGTTTGTTTGTATTTCTGTAATAAAACAAATTTAAAATATTGGTTTTTTTTTTGTAAGGAATGGTAATAACCAACATTGGCTGTATATCATTTTAGATTTGAAAGATCTCATAGTCGATTGCCAGCATGAAGTAACATTGGAGCTTCGCGACAGCGGCGGTGAACGTATTTGGTGTGGTGGAGAACATGTAAGTTTACTTTCACGTAAACACAATTCCGTAGATAAATTTGCAAGAAGTTTGTGAGATGCCTATTTGATATGCAGGTGTTTAAATTTCAGATCTTTACAGAAATAATTTATATAATTTGATAAGGTTCCTGTGGTTGAAATATTGAACTGTAATACTGAAACTGTAATAATATTTCTTGGAGTTTTTTTCTCCGTTTCTGATCAGAATATGTATGACGAAGAACTATGCGTGCAGAGAATAGAAACGACCTGTTGTGTGACATCTGTCAGATCTAAAAGATCAATACAATGTAAAAAATGATACATACAAATCACTAATCTCGTGCCTATAAATGAAGTTTCGTTAACTAAATGATTTTGCATATGAACGAGACGTAAAAATATATATTCTTGAAAGAAAATCATTACATAGTATAAAATAAAGTCCCCTACCGCGTCTGTCTGTCTGTCTGTTCGCTATAAACTCAAAAACTACTCAACGGATTTTCATGCAGTTTTCACCAGTGGATAAAGTGATTCATGGGGATCGTTTTGATATATAATTTGTCAAGGATTTATTTTTAATCAGGGCGGGACAACGTCTGCCGGGTCCGCTAGTTTACTAATAATTTAAAAATTATTAGCTATTTCTAGTATTAAATAATTGGGTACAAATAATAAGCCAATAGGTGGCGTTTAAAACAAGTCTGGTGATTACGCCATCTTTGTTAAACCACGCGTCATTAGTGAAACATGAAAAAGTCTCTCATGCCAGTAAAATCATCAAAGTATCAGGTAGTCTAGAAATGTTGAAATTGGTTTATTTTAGTAGTCATTCTTTTGATTATCTCGAGTCTTTTTCTGAAAATGAAAGTAATTGTCAGAGAACTTTCTATTATTTATACTTTATCGGTGTTATCACAAAAAAGTTAAATACGTATTGAATACTTGCTTTAGAAAGGTTTCGTATTAAATGCACCGCGCTCGCCCGAGGCAAGTTCGCGTTATCCCTTTTCGCAAGTCTAACCTAACGTAACCAAAGCGAGACCAAAGAGCAAGATGGCGAACATTCAGCGACCGCGGTGCATTTAATACGAGACCTGGTTGAACTGGTTCTCAATTGCAGCTGTCGGAACACACCTATAGGAGCTTAGTGACAGCTTTTCAACTTAAGGATGGTAGCTAGCCAGGCGAGTTTATAAAATCAGCAGGACGTTTTCCCTCCCCGAAAGCTGTGGCTCATTCGACTTACGTCAATCGACGCGAAGTTCGAACACACTGAGTAATGATAGCTTCAATTAAATAATTGACTGTCAGTTGAAACCTACTACAAGTAATAGATTTTGGTATTGAACAGAAATATATGGCACAGGTGATAGGATACTTTCGTCGGCGCGACTCAAGTGCTCGGCCTGATGTCGCAGCAGTGAACGATCGAGGAGATGGCACGTATAAGATCTCTTTCACACCACATGCGCCCGGAGCCTATCTCCTAGCTGTTACACTCAACAATAACCCTATTAAGGTATTAAATTAATAACCATAAATATTTTACAAGTTTCTCACTGAAAATATCAAAGTGTTAACAGATCAAACCACATTGCATCTGAATATAACGAAGCTTACATTCCATACGCTTATAAGTGTAAAATATCAAATTTTTACCTTTCATAGACCTAAGAGAGCATAAACCCTTGTTTATAAATTCATAATTGAAAGATATTGGGGATGTTTATAAAGATATAGATTTTGTTGATAGGGTGTAAGGGGTGTCGAATAACTATCATAAGACTTGAGACACCCAAGCCAACCTCACCTGCATGTGGTGCACCCTGCCGAATAACGAACGAGGCAATGACGAAAGCGGGGTGGTAGGGTTTTACAGCCTGACTGGGTCGCAACCATCATGTATACGGCGAAAAAGCCCGTCATAGGATTCGCTTCTGCGGGTCGCGTTTCGGGATCACCCTGTGCATATCCAGCTTTTTGCAAGCCGGTATGACAGCGGCGACCAGCGATGGATAGTGTGTCACTCGGTGATCGCCATTGTTTTTGGACTCTACTGTGCTTACCATCAGGCATGGTGCAATCATTTTGCCGTGCGACTATAAAAAAAAAATATACTTTCTATTGGTGACAATAGACTTAATATTGTTTTCAGTAGTAACATTTAATTCTTTTTATATACTTTTACCTGTGGCTTCAAATACTTATTGCGCTAAAATTAACCTCCTTTGATGTGCCTAAAAGCCGTTACCCTAATAAACGTGGTGAATCTATCGCGACGCAGACCGACAGTTAGTAACATCTGACGATAATGTATTCTCACACCTGCATTTATTGTTACCATAGACAAAACTTCGGGCGCGACAAGTATTCAAAGCTTCGTCATATAGGTATGGGAGTAGCATAAACTTAGAAAGCATAGCAATTATTATTCAAAATTATCG
The DNA here is from genome assembly GCA_015888305.1 of Antheraea pernyi. Taxonomy (NCBI): domain Eukaryota; kingdom Metazoa; phylum Arthropoda; class Insecta; order Lepidoptera; family Saturniidae; genus Antheraea; species Antheraea pernyi. The sequence goes on along the minus strand of MU159123.1, from coordinate 71,838 downwards.
TTATAGTAAAAGGAAATCGTTTTAGAAAAATCAACTTCTAATGGGGTGAAAAAAGTATAGTATATGAAATAGAAATTAATATGTGAAATATAAATCTCTAAATTAACGTTACAATACCTGTAGGAATCAATTAGACCATAGGTATCTTAGCTTTTAGTCGCGTAGGTCATTTACCATGATTTTGGGTTATGTGTAAACTACCTTTTTAAGTGATATTGATTTTTTGCCAATTCCTAAACTTTAAATGTTTTTAAAAGGAGGTTTTATTCTTTATGTAGACATATATTCCCTCATATTATCAAGAAGCAATATTTAAGTAGGCAGGATGGTGTATTCCTTCGTATAAAGTAGGCCAAGTGAAATTTACGACCTACATAAATTAAATCATAATCGTTGACCCTTATTTGCATCTCATGGATTGCGAATTTTTTTTTTTTTCGTTGACATCGACCTCTTTGCTTTTGGTCATAGACCCTTAGGTGTTGATAAATATATATTAATATAGACTACTTTGCCAGTCATAGAATTAAATATCAACTATTTTTTGACATTCATTTGTCACAGGTGGACATTATTATTGCAAACTAGTAACATATTAATTGTGTCTAGGGCAGTCCATTCGCGTGCGCAGCCCGCGTGGGTAAAAACCACAGCGGGCAGTTCCACTGCTGTTCATTTTGTTCATCGGGTGGTAAACGTGACGCGTCGTGCGGCTGTGGGGCAACCATGCCTGGTGGTTATAAAGGTGATTCCAGAATTAAATTTCTAACATTCTTCTCGAATATTCTCAGCATAGAACGAACTTTGATTTCATAAGCATGGCTCCATAACTTGGTGTTACATACAATGCCGTGTAAGCAATATATGTTAGCAGCGTAGCAATAGAGGAACAAGCATTTAACAGAAAATAAAACACATATTCTGTTGATGTGATATGATAAAAATTACAGATAACACAAAGAAGTATAATTATTAATAGTGAATAAGTCAACTAAAAAACTTTTCTTTATTATTAATCTTCTAAAGCGAGATTTCTCATTCCTACAAACCTATTTGGGAAAATGTTTCTCTTATTGGAAAGGGAATATTTACAATGAGGTCATTATAATTTAGTTACCTGAAAAAACCGTGGATTTCAAAGATACATAGGACACTTCTCATAATAGATTCGTAAACGTATAGTTATTGGTTATATTAGTAGGATTATGACAATCTAAGACTAGATAGGTATCTAACTATGGTTTTAGAGTAGTTTTATTTTGAAATCAAAATCAAATTATATACTTTATTCAATTTGGGCCCCGAGAAGGCGCGCTTATAAACGAACGTCAAAGCTACCAGCGGGTTCGGAAACAACAGTAATCAAGAAAAACCGACAAGAAACTCGATCTGGTTTATATATGTTATATATTTTTACAAAACATAAATAATTACATACGTTTATAGTGGATGCACAGAGTGGGGCGTCATTTCCAGATGTTATTCTTCACATATTGATCCACCCTATAATAAGGCTTTAGACATTAAAATCCGCTTGACATTGTAGTAAGTCGGTTTTAGTTTTTCTTATTTTTTTTTAAATATATTCTCAGGATGTGGTCATGGTCACGCTGGATGGCCTGGTGCACGGCACTGGTCATGCTGCGGGGACACCAGGAAACACTCTCGTTGCACGAACAAACCCGCAAGAGCTTCGCACCTTTACCAGTTTTCATTGTGATTAAATCAATTGTACTTAGGTACTTTTTCTAGAAACACCTAATTTACGCACGTGTTACTTATATGTAAGATATATAATCAGAATTAAAAAACAGTTATTTAAAATTAAAAATCTTCAACAGTACTTTTGTGTACTTTATTTCTGTATAAGCAAAAAAAGCCGTCGTGAGATACTTATCTATGTGAATTATCGATACTGATTATAATTTATACTAAAATCGATCAAACAATAAAAAAATTAAATTATTAAAAACAATATTGATCATAGTCCATCATCATAGCTTTAAATCCTCTATAAAATTACCAATAAACAAAATAAAGCATAAAATTATAAAATATTAACTTGGGCAACGTAGTACGAAGAATGAATAGATACCGCTAAAAAAAGAATTTCGTTATCTATTAGGCTATTACTTCAGTTCCTATTAAGGAATGTTGTGGTAAAGAAAAATGCCTCATGAGTTTTCACTCAAAAACATTCTAACGAAATGTATAATGCAATGCTCTATCTTAAAATGACAATGCCCGCCCTAAAAAAATACCAGACTCTAGCCGCCAGTTATTTACATAGTAGTGTAGATATTGCCCAGTGAAAATAAATATCACTTGGGACCAAAAGATGTCAATATAAACGAGTGCTCGTCCAGTGGTCGAATGTAGACCATAGAGAAAATAAAATCATTTTTTTGTTGATTACCTAAAGCTCGTCAATAGCTACAAAAGAAAAAAAGAATAAAGGAAATCGACTAAAAACTAGAGGGGGATGTTCTTAACTATTTTCCCACTGCCGATTTATATATAGATTAATGATTGTCGAGTGATCGAAATTCGACCATAATCCATTAATTTTTCGACTTTAAATATTAATTATGTTAAATAACACTAAAACTCGTAAAAACAACTTCCACAAAAGAAGAAAAAAAAAAGGAATTAAAAACCCATTAACTAACATTGGGGTAATAAATTGTAGTAATACGTGTTCTCTTTGTTTATCAATGTATACATTGGAAGATACAATAAGGAACTTCTCAGTACGGGTTAGGAGGATATTTTACATCTTACAATAAAAACAAATGTGGTTAAAACGGGATCAAATAAAAACTACAACATTACCAATGATTATGTACTATATTGTAATAATTATAAACAATTTATTGCTAAATTTACATATCAGTTCTTAAAACTATACACACAAACAAAAACACATTTTAAGATGGATTAAAACGAAAAACAACTGCAAAATAATATCACTATGTTTAAAACTAAATAAAATTAGCACAATGTAAGACATGTTATTAAAAAAAAAATACATATAAAATAGTATAATCGTTTAAATATACCGACCGTAATCGAAACTCTTTAGTATCACAGATTACAATCACATCTGTCAAATATTTTCTTATTCAATTATATGTAAATGATATAAAAATCTAATTGAAAATATACTTATAACACTAGATTTTATTTAATACTTAATTTATAATATCAAATTTTAAAGACAAAATTTATTCTATATAAACTATATATAAATAGGCAGAGACAACACAGTTAAGTACAACTTCCTCCTTTGTTTTGCAACTGGTTTTAATTGTTTTTTTTAAGTAGAAATTGACAAGATAAAAAAATCGGCTGAGAAACAGACGAGAAAAGGGTACTGAGCACATTTTTCTCAGCCTATTTATATATAGATATGAGACATATGCATATGCCTGATTGAAAAATTTCCGTATCTTGTTTCCAATAGAATTAAAGTATAAATTCTCAATACACTCCTATAAAGGTTGTGCAATTATTATTCTCTCATACACTCCAATATTAATTATATTTTTTTATAAATTTAATCGGTTGATTTTCATCACAATTTCATTTAAAAAAAATTAATCACAAGTATACTTAATTATTAAATTATCAATAACATAAATCCTCAGCTATGATTGATTTAATATTTGTAAAGGACCTTTTTAGTAAAAAATCATGTACTTCTTTCTACCTTTCACAGAATGGACAGGATTACGAATGAGTATATCAGAGGAAGTTTAAGATAGCACCTGTGACAAAAACATTAATGATTAGTTTAGAATACTATGGGTATATCATGAGTAGAGTATTTTCAGTATGAAGATGGACGGATGTAAGATTTGAGGAAGACTGAAAAATGTATGAAAGAGATGAGATCTGACAAATGAGTGTGGAATAGGAAACATATTGTGCCGACCCCACTTAGATGGGATAAGGGAAGTTCATCATGATGTATTAGTCACTTAAGTCGTTGTATTTGATTCCTCTCCTCTTAATTATCGGTTCAAAGAGAATAACTCCGCCATATTTACAGTCCCAGTGCTGGTACTGGATTGTACGTGACGGTGTTGGGCGCACACGCTTGTCTAACGCTCATTTCCCACGCGTCGAGTAGTTGCCCAACGGAACAGCTTTTAGGCAACCTATAGAAAGATATAAACCAATTTTTATTTTCCAAATCAACCTAGAACTGAACTCGAGGAACGTATATATCTTTACGGCAAAAGGGACTGAATGATAACGATAGAATTATTTCCTATATATATATATATATATATATATATATAATGATTCATGTTATTAAATACTCTATAATATAATCTATACATATAATAAGAATGTGAATCTAAAGTGTCTGTACTATTTCGATTATAGTGAAAAAAAAAATTTTGCAAGTGTCTAGGTATAAGTAATAGAATAATATATTCCAATCATTTTTTGAAATGTCTGTCTGTCTGTCTATCTATCTGTCTGTTTGTATGAACAGGCATCGCTGCTGAAGTACTGGGTTCAAAATAAAGCATATCTTCGGGAGTAACTTAGTTTTTGTTTCATTAAAATCGGTAGACTCTATAAAAAATTATTGTAGTTTTAACGACGACGCGGCGTAAGTACGAGAGAAAAGTAGATAATCAAATGGACTAAATACGTTCAGATGACTTTATTTCTCATTGTTTTGTACATTAGGTCCACGTGGCGGGCACAGCTAGTGTTTAATAAATAAATTACGAGCCGAACAAATTTTAATCCATATAGTGTACGTAGTTAGTGCAGAATAGGGGTGCTCAAACGGTCGATCGAGAATGATTTTTGAGTCGATCTCGAGAAAAATTTGCTGATAAAGAAATATTCACCAATGTTGTATAGTAGGTAGATAATTAAAATGTTTCTTACAAGGCAATAGGTAAAACAGTAGAACCTCTTTAAGTTAAAAACAAAAGGAAACACAAAATATTTTATGTTATAGAGTTTTTAATTTATCGAGTGTTTATTTTAGAGTGATTGATGAGTTAACACTGATGTTTTGGTTTCGACACTGTTTGAAACACGTAAACAAACATTGCTCCAAAATAGGGAATTCAGCAATCTTTCGTCTTTTACATAAAAGATTTTCTCCCGATACTTGTACCTTCAAGAGTTCAGTTTGTTTTAAACTTTCGTGTATTCCAAACTGAGCCGCAATATCTTTCCTATTTAGTCCACTTTTTAATGCTTCTATCGCTTTTAATTTATCAGCGTATGTTGTTAATTTACATTTTGAACTCATTTTATTTAAGTAACTTTTAACACACCCACAGTCTCCTGGACAGTAATCAACATAATGATCCAAGTAAGCCGCTGTCCTAACCATCACAATTATAGCTTTCTGCAACGTAATGAACCTATGCAATGACCAGTATCGAAAGCTTCAAGGGGCGACCCGGAGTTAATAACCTTCGATAATAAGACGGACAATAACCCTTTTATTTTATTCATGCCGTTCCCACGCTTACATGAACGCGTAGATGATTACGTATAATTTTTGTATTTTTCTAGATAATTAGGTCAAATATTAAACGCCTATTTTTTAAATTGATTTAGGGCGAGAATCGAGTGCAGAGTAAACCCCATAAATATTGCCACTGTCTAAACTTTCAGCCTGTATAATCCGACAAACTCGATAGTGCGACAGGCCGGCAACGCACTTACGATTCCCCCCCGGTGTTGCTAGTGTCTTTGGACGGCGGTGATGACTTACCATCAGGTGACCCAGGTGACAACCCCTATGATGTACAAAATAAAACTGTCTTGCAAAACGTTTATCGCATTACCGGGGAGTCGAGTGTAAAGAAGTAATAATGGATACGTGTCTGACCTGGCACACCTCGCGTCCATCGCTTGTTCGACGCGCTGCAGGAAGGCGGAGTTGTGGTGCGTCCGGACGCGGAGGCGGGCCGGCGGCGCGGCCGGGTACTCGCGCGGCACCGACAGGTGCAGCGGCGGCACGCACGGCACGCGCGCGTCGTCCAGCGCCGCCACCACCGAGATGGCGCCGCCCCCGCACCCGCCCGCACCCCCGCGACCCCCCGACAGCTGCATCGTCTCCAGCGACACCTGAGCACACCATTACCATTTAGCGAGACCTTTGGTAGGCGGTAGAAAGATGTCAGCTCGCCGGGGTATTACCACCCGACCAATAGAAACAACCACGTGTACTAACAATGCTTGAATTGTTGCGTTTCGTTCAGTCGGACAGAGGAAAATCGTAGCAGTACTTTTTTATTGCAAGAATCTATATGGTGTAGATTATACATTTGTTTCTACCGGGGTGTGTGAGACCTATTGCATTCAGTTCATAAAACATTTGTAATATGAGGGTTTTGTAATTTCAATAGAATATTAATAAATAAATATCAGTAAAACACTTAAGACATAGTTACAAAATATGTAAATTGTTAATTTTTTTTTTTTTTGTAAAATGAAGTACGAAAGTATATACAGACCTTAAATCTGGAATCCAATCTAGCTATTTCACCCTGCAACACGTCAGGGATTTCCATTTCTGGCTCTTCAAGCTTGGCCATCTTCTGCGGTGGCGGAAGATTCCTAATGAACACAACATATTTTAAAATGCGATTGAGTTCATTAATTTTCATTAGTTTTTAATTATAAAACTTTATCAACAAAAAAAATTACTACATCATTCACACTATAAAATATTAATATTGAAAAGTGGGACAAAGATAAGATGGCCGAACTTTAGTGTATCCAAACTACTACTACTAATAACTACTAATAATATTCATGTAAATATTCAATTCTATTCCTTCAACATAAAAAAAACTTATTAGACAATAAATTTATGTAATTTGACATCAAAGTTATAGTGGTTTTCAATCTATTAATACAATGGGATAGTATACATTTTTAAATAGATTTAGTTTTGAAAGGTTATTAAACAAATAACTAACTTCCAACCAAATAGACATGTACTGAAAGAAAATGAATAAATAATAAGGTAAAGCATGTCACCTATCAAATATTAATTTTATATCATAAACTTACTTTTGTTTTCAATGTATGCATTTAAAAATATAACTACAATGTTTATATCAACTTACTTAATGTCTGGACCGTTGAGAGCGTTCAGAGTTGAACCGAATGTACGTTTCAAGGTATGATTTGCGAGCGGTGACTGTAAACAATTGTTTACAACTTCCAACAGAGGATTGAATATTTGCTCCTAGAAAAAGAAAACACTACTTAATTTACTAAGCATTTATTTTAAACTAACTAACAGTCCCAGTTTTGCACGGGTCTACTAACAAAGAAAACGGTATGAAATATTCCCTTTACAATATGACTATGTAATTACATAAAATAAAAACTGAACTTCCATCTCTCAATTCTGTCAATATTTTTGTAAGGTCTCATACACGCACTTTTTTATATTGAGATTTTTAACCTAGTTTTTGAAGTGCAATATCTTATAGGAGGTCTTTGAAATTCTGATTCGCAACATTTTTGTGTGACGAAAAATGGTGGGGGTAAACAATGTGTCGAGTAGACTGTTGAAAACACCGGTTTTCTTCCGATCACCGAAGTTAAGCAACGTCGGACGCGGTCAGTACTTGGACCGGTAACAGCCTGGGACAGTTCCTTTTTTTTACTAAAATTTTTCCCTGTAATACAAAAGTTACACATCTATTGTATAGTATAGTCTTTACAACATACCATTTTTCTTTTCACCTTTCCGTACGATGTTTAAAATACTTTTTTTTTCAAGACAAACCTTGTTCTGACTTTTATGACCACAAGAAAGGATTAACAAAAATGCCAGATTCTGTAATGTTGCATTATCATACATTCGGCTATTGATTTTTATATTTATAGATACGTAGTTTTACACGGAAAACATAGGCATATACAGACATGCGAAATCCTAAACAAAATGGCGGTTTGACAATAATCTTTTTATTTGGAAAGCATGGTATACTACTTATATTTAAGAGGAATGTATCAATGGTAAATATAATACCTTTCCACTGCCTGGTAGTCCCACGACGACTCCTTCACTGCGTTTGAAATCCAATTTTTCAAGAACAACTTCACACTTAATGAGTGTCTCTAGTGTAATGCGTTTGTTCGGATTGGATAGGATGTCCAAGAGATTCTTCATTTTTGTTAGTTTTTCCACATCTAAAAACATATACTAATGTTAAATGGTCAAATTTTTACTACCAACAAATTTAAATTATATTGTTTCTATATATAAATATATAGTAGTTATACTTTTAGTCAATTTATTATTCCAATTAAAATTTAAAAAAAATCTCAAAGATTTACTCTTCTAAAAATTTCATAGATTGTCTTTGGACAAATTAAATTAAAAAAATAACATCCTACAAACAATTTTAGACACAGTAATTTGTTACAAAGAATTAGAATTGATTCAAGTTTTCAAATATTGAAACACGTTCCTTAATGACATAGGAGATCATATGACATAGATTGCTCGAACTGCCCGATTTGATGATTGATTTAACATAATATAAGATAAAGAGAATTAAATGTGTAACTTACTCTCGCCTTCGCTAACCATCCTCTGTACCATACGCTTTAATGGTTCGATGTACTTGGACAGTTGACGTACTTTCTCCCTGTAGGCTGCCTCCTCACCGCTGGGAGACGCGACACCTGCACCTACCGGCGTGTTCAGGGACGATGATGGCGACGCCACCATTCCCATACTGACGCCCCTGTGTTTATATATCTTAATATATAAAAATTCAATGTCATGATTTGTTCACATGTTTGTTCACAATAAAATCCGAAACTACTCAACCAATCTTCATGAAATTTGGCATTTGTGTATAACAAATTATACCAAAGTCCAACTTGGCCTCAATATTTTTTAATTACAAATTAAATGATTGTCAATGTTGATTATTGCTATTAATTGTGAGTTTCATCAACCTCGAACAGATGGCGCTTTAAATTAGTTTGCTGACAGAAAACTGTAGGACCAATTGTTCTAAATATCTCATAGATGGTGCCACGTTTAATTTTAATTTATTTTTCAACTCCAGTTTATTTTATGGTGCAGGTGATCTGTCTATTTACACCGTATCCTCGCTTTTTCTGTATCAAGTGTTTAGGCAGACTCATTACCCCATAATACTTTATTATAATTTTATTTTAATATGTAATAACTGAACCACAGAAATGCGTGGACGGATCAGCTAGTTTTTTATATATCTTAAACATCACATCAGCTTATAAGAGACCTACTGTACGGCTATATGACAATTTCCGACGGAAGGTGAAGGTACTGAATATTTCAAACTCCAGAAATCTAGTTTTATATATTTCCCACATAGAGTTGCAATACAAGAACATTTCCCATATTCAAGTTTCATCACGATGTTTTCCTTCACCGTCAGACGATAGTGTTACCGCATTAAATTATACACAAATTCCTAAAAATTTGTTATCAACAAATGTAAAGGCTCAAACCCTTGGTCCTCGAATTGAGATACTAAATGTCTTATTTGATACATCTTATTAGGCATTCTATACATCCACTAACATCTCAACGCTTCATATTTACCCCAGTAAGAGATGATTTATATGTAAAACTGACTAAAAGTAATGTAATACATTTCTTGTTGATTTAAAATAACATTACTTAAATAACTCTGCCATCACTTAAGGGCAATTTTGTGTCTTATAAAGAGTTTTAAGTAGTGTCCTTATCATAATGGTGCATGTTGGTTATCTAAAACTGTACAAGACGCACATTACGCTAGGTATAATATAAAATATATGTTTGTTGTTTTACACACGACCAAACTTATAAGCGTGACAAAGACAGATATTGTTTGGTGTTTGCAATATACTAAAATCAAGTTTGTCCTTTGTATTTTAAACCAACCAACTATCCAATCTCCATATGTATTATATGCATAATAAAGATTTAAAACAAAACGATTTTTGCATCATATACCTTTTTTGCATAAAAATACCTCAGTGCGAGTACTGTGCATATGTCATAGTCCATAGAGTTAAGTGTATACAGGTACCATATACTTCAATTAATTACAATCACTAATATAAGTAGTTCCTTAATTTATTTAAATAATTGGGATTGTGATATGTGATAAACAAAGTGGGATTATAAATTAACTTTATGTACTGAGTTAGGCAATAAAGAGAAGAAAGCTATGGTTGATATAAAATCAGATAAGTACAGCGTCCAAACCTTTGTTGTGGAGCTACATGATGCGCAAGATGTGATGGTGTAGATGGAGACGGGCTTCCGACTCCACCACATCCAGCTAGACCTCCCAAGCTGGACATCGGTGATGGCATTGCTGCTCCCATCACACCTGTGCATAAAACATTGTCTACTCTTAGACAGAGTGGTGTTGCAAATTCATGATGATCGGTTCATTGCATCACATATTCTTAACTATTAACATGTTGCACAGAAGAATTTAATATAAAATTATAAATACCTTTTTTTATAAATAAATCTGTTATCTTCTAGATGACTATTTCTGCCTCTACATTTAGTTATTAGTCGGAAACATACAATAACTCGGTCTGAACACAAATGAAACTATCTTTTTTTTCGAATTACATTTTTTAATCCTTCTCCTTCATTTATGACGCTATCTGCCACAGACAGCGCACACTGTGTACGTACAGATATTGGCGGAATTGTGTATTACTTACACACGGCGCCATAGATTAAAGAAGAAGAAGACTATTTCGGGTTATAATAAAAGGATTTAGTATAATAATTATTTATACTATATTCGTGGCATCCAATACATACAAAGTTTGTGAGATGACCACCATATCACAGCATTTTTTTAAAAGTATATTATCACTACTCTAAAAGAATCCTTTAACTGGAAAAGAAACAATCAACACAGGAAGTAAAAAATAATATGTGATAATTTGTGAAATTTGACTCGTTTTATTTAATTTTTTTTGATATATGATATTTAACGAGATATCAAACTAGATGTCCCGATTATGATTTATTCTATCTTTCTATTACATACTAACATAAAAATACTAACCCATAGAGACAGGGCTAGGTCCACCCATACCAGGTGAGGGTGCAGAAGGTGAAGGACTCTGTCGCAAAAACTGATTAGGCGGTGGAGCACGCGCTCCTGGATATGCGCCAGCAAGCATTCCGCCTACCTCTTGTTTGCCCTGCACACGGCCCTGCATGTGTAGCATATTTAAACCCACCATTTGACTGTTCCCCATACTTCCCACTGTAAAATAAATATCATTGATTAAAATAATATGTCTCAGTAAGTGTAATAAGCACTTTAGAATATTCTAGATTAATTCTTATTCCAATATACAAAAATGGACGTTGGAAGGGCTTTTCTTGTAGGGGCACGGGGGCGTATGCAGTGCCCTATAAGGGAAATTAGAAAATACTAAAAAGTTGCCATAAGTTTGTTTTCATTCTTAAATTTTTAGAACAGTATCTTACTATTATATGCCACAAGTGCCCAGAATAGGCCTGGATGTGGTTATAGTCGTTTACTATTATACCTAAATGTAATTTATAAAAAACTTTTACTAATATATTGTATAGTAATATATATTACTAATATATTGTCTTACTTCAATTACTATTTTTTTTAAATTATTATACACTCTAAAATCAGATACACACCTTTCTCTACTTTGATAATAAATTCTTATCAATTTATATTACGAAGATTATACAAATCTACTCAATTCACTTACCCATCTGGGCTGGCATTTGTCCTTGCATATTATTAGGAGCCATCTGTCCCCCCATTCCTACTTGATTGCAAGGAATTTGTCCAACCATCGTGGATGCTCCGCTCATGGGAACTTGCATAGACATATTCTGCATCATTTGCCCTTGCATCCCTGGAGCGGCAAGTTGACTTTGCAGCTGACTTCCCATGGGATTTCCCATACCACCCATCCCCATATTATTTCCCATCTGACCCTGACTTCCAACCATACCCATAGCCCCACCAAGTTTATTTTGCAACTGCATATTCATTTGTGGTCTCTGATTCAAGGTTTGAAGTAGATTGGTAGCAGTTTGAGCTTGAGAGCCTTGGGAAACAATAGGACCTTGCTGACCCATCTGAGGCTGCATACCCCCCATTTGTCCTGGACCCATAACTCCTTGTTGTTGCATTTGTGATTGTGGTCCCATATTCATCATTTGATTTCGGGATCCTTGTGATGCTAATGTTTGTAATGCGTTAATAGGATCTGGAGCTAGGCCTGTCTGATTTGAAGGTCCCTGTGGTGCCTGACCTGGTTGATTTTGAACCTGATTATTTGGCCCAGTTTGGGCTTGATTTGGAACTTGCATGTTTGGTGCTCCTTGATTTTGTTTTGGTTGTGCTGTAAAAAATAAATGTAAATTTTATTACATATATACATTAACAACAATTACTACATGTCACTTAAATATAATATACTTATATACCACACATCCACTTTACTCTGCGTAGTTTTTACTTATTGTAAGAGAGTTATCTTATATCCCATTTCACAAGACAACAATATATTTTATGCCAGTCCATAGAAACCAGGTATTTAAACATTTGAAGGATAAACATTCAAACTTTCACATCTATAATATGTATTAGACCAACAAAAATTAGATAACTAAATATTGTATGAATGGCTTGTGGGAATGAATTTTTTTTTAAAAGACTAGCAGGCCCAGCAGACATTGTCCCACCCTGATTATGAAAAAGTCCTTGACAAATTATATGCTAAAATTCCTCATCAATCACTCTATCCACCGGTGAAAACCGCATGAAAATCCGTTTGGTAGTTTTAGAGTTTATCACAAATAGACAGACAGACAGACATGGTAGGGGACTTTGTTTTACACTATGTAATGATAAGAATACTGAATTGACAGCTGATAGAGGAGAGTGGAAGAGAAACAAAATGTTTACATCCATATATAATATAATTTCTATTAGTTTAAATTTTAACAAATAAGCCTCTGAATCAGCATCTGATCTGCTCTGAAGCAGATCACCATATTTGGAATAAGAGTAACCTAAGACCTGAAGAAGGGCATAGCATACTTTTTATGGATATATAAAAAAGTACATATAAGGCAGCAGGCATGTACCAAGGAGTTAGATATTACATTATTCTAATATGTATTATTTTTTTATAATTCTTATATATATTAAATTATACATTTAGTTATTTTTTGTATTACATATTTTAAAATTAATATTACTTACACATTTCCCTCACATGCAGTATGAGTTTAGCCACCATGTTCATATAATCTTCCCTAGTCTTCGCTTTCATAAAAACATGGTTTTCCATCTCATTGCTGTTCCTCCCAATTTGAACTCCTGACCGTTGTATTACTTCTTCACTGAAATTCAAATAAATATTACATTAAAATGCCATACATAAAACAAAACTTTATTATGTAGGTTTTAAAAAAATAATGTGAAATTTTAGGTTTCACATAGAGATATATTTTCAAATAAAATAGTTATTGAATATTTTCTTAATCTATTTGCAAATTATTGTTATTAATGTCAAGAAAAAAGTTAATATTTGAGTCTCCCATTTTAATTTTAAAAGGTCCATCATCAAATCCAAAAATTGAACATTATTTTGTATTATATTTTATATTATAAGATTATTTTCTAAGAATTATTTCATTTGCAAACCTACACGGTTCTTTTTTAATAAAACAATCATTGATCTTAATTTCCAGAATATATTTACTTAGATGTTATCTATAGAGGATCATACATTCTCCAAAATTATGTTTAAACTATTTTAATCCAGTTAATATTTGTATTACTAATTATCTTGTTATCAATATAAGGAAGTTACAAACTAAGTTAGGAAGTAACAAGTTAAGAAAGTTTGGTAAACTCATAACTATTAAACTGTAGGTGATAGAACATATCTGATCACACATTCTTATACAGGTTTAAATAATCTTCAAAATTGGCATTTTACTTTTTTCCACAAATATTTTTTTTTTAATATAAGTTATAAATACATCTGAAATAAAAAAAGGTTTAGTCTACACTACTACTCTACACACTTCTATGTAGATAATTTAATGCTAAAAAAGAATCTACAACTACTGTTTTAAAAAAATGTTCTACAGAGTTTGTAGGTAAAATAGTTCAAAATATTTTTATAGCCAAAATCTTCAATTCAATGATGAATAATATAAAATAAATACATAGAGCTTCATTTTTGACTTAATTTTCTTAACATAAATAAGAATTTCATGTAAATAAATGAAATATTTATTTTGAAATACTGTAATGTGTAGTGTTCATTCGTATGGAAAAACTGAAACTAACTATAACATTATATTTCTCTATTGTTTGATTTTACTAATGTATGGAGTATGTAACAGTAGCATGGAGAAAACTTTAGAGCTTACAAGCTATTTGAGATAAAATATACTATCATAATAACAAAGGATTAGTAAGCAGCTTGCTTATATGTATACATAACTTTCACTCAGCCAAATAGTGTGGGTTTTTTCTTGAACAATATTCATTATTTGTTTCAACACATAAATATTGTTATAATTAATTCAACAGCGCTTTGTCTTTATTTTAGGTTACTTTTTTGCCACCATCAGACCCATATACTCTTTATGGGGGCAAACAGAGATAATGTTTTGGTGTATACTAATAATGAACAGTACTCAAATCACGACGGTGGCAACCGAGTTCCCATTTCAAAATTTAATGGAAATGCCAATGTTAAAATTCATAGTTCGAAGTCTGCCTATACGTATGTTACGCTCTGTCTGAAGGCCTGTGTTCGCCAGTTATCATCGGACGCCATTGTGTTGAACTGTTTTGAATTGTACATGTAATTAAATCAATTCAAGATAACAAACAATACAAATTTATTGCAACAGCCACTAGCACTGAACACTTGTATTTATAGAAACAGTCCTAAACAAGCACCTCGCCTATCATCCGATTATGATTTATTATTATTATTACAATAGAAGTTAATGTTGCCGGTTTTAAAAATTAATACTTATACTAATGATAATTCTAGCCAATTGCTAGAAAAGTGGCAGAAATCTGAAGGTGAAGGAAAAAATCGTGAGGTAACCCGAACCTGAGAAATGCCCTTGTAGGACCATTGTATGTCGGAAAACATAGAAGTCCGTATTTCTCAAAGTTTGAAAACATCATACGTGGTGCGCTGATGTGGTGATTATGCCCATACTTTCCTTCGGGAAGATTGTTTCCTATACCATGGATGGGTGGATGGTTCTGATGGTTTCTAATGATGAGGATGTTGAAATAGTAAAGTCAGTATAATATTAAAAATTTATATATACGAGGCATATTTATGAGACAGTAATGAAAGGCGTAAGGGGTAACTGTCTAACTAGGCATTACAATGTACAAATGTACAAAAACAGATCCTATGAAAGGTTGACATCAGGAACACGGTCGGTCGCAAAACAGTTGAGACGAACTTTTTAGTATTACATATTATGGATTAACCATGTGGATACCACGGCCGGCCCAGCATCTGGCAGAAAGAGAAACTGAGTGTAGGTTTTATTTATATCATAGGAGGCAAACGAACAAGCGGTTTACCTGATGTTAAGTGATCACCGCCTTCCATAGACACTAGCAACACCAGGAGCTCTCAAGTGCGTTGGCCTGTGTTTGGGGGGAGAGGGTTAGCAGACATAGGGAGGGGTGGGTGACATGGGGAGAGGGAAGGGAATGGGAGGGGTGCCTCCGGCGCTCTCACTAACCGAACGAAACGCAACAATGGAAGCCCTATAACTTCACGTCGGTTTAAATGTCGGTGTAAGGGCCCCTTCCGGCGTACATCAATACTCAATTTCAATGCTCGTATTTACATTTATATATAGGGCAGTGCCTTGCCCAGTCAAATTTGGTATAAACCTGCTAATGCAGTTGTAGTAACTCGTTCTAGTATAGAACTTGTTGCTGTTCTGGATAGGCGAAGGTCTTTCAACAGGTTATAGAGAGATTTTTTTGGTATACTTCTCGCACTTACTTCTATAGCGTGTAGATGAATTACACAACCGTTTTTTGTAAAGTCATTTACAAAGTCATAGTATTTGTTTTGTTCTATTGTGTGGTCTTAAAGTAGGTTAGTTTCCCACGTTTCAGTAAGCTCTACAACTACCATGTGCTTCGTATCTCTAGATAAAAGGAATGTATCTGGATGAGAAAATACCCACATCATCTGGAATTTTATACTGCTTTTACTACTTATCCAGTAGTTCAATCAAGTCTTATATCGAGGAATAAGTAAGTCTTGTTTTTGGAATTTATAGTTGAGCCTTGTTTTGTAAAGTTAATTTGTCTTTAATTTGTGGTTAATATTTTTGGGTTCTAGCTATTGAAGGGGTTTTGGCTTCACGTATAATTTTAAGTACTCTGTCATGACGACGTGAGTAATGGTAATGGAAAAAAACTCTTCTCTTTCTTCCGTGGTGAGTAGTGACCCTATTAAAAAGCAGCTTGCATCCCACCAATGAATGCATTACTTAACGTATATATCAACACTACAAAAGTATAGCAACATAGTGAGGCTTTACCCTACCTTACTAAGTTACTGTGGTCGGGGAAGGTCATTAAGATCTTAAGATTAAGATATTAAGATCATTATACAACATACAACAAGGTACGCCATTTCAAAGCTAACGGGATACAAAACCCTCCTTTAACCTGTAACTCACCTATTGTAGAAAGGTTTTTACTATATCTGGGTCATCTCTTTTCTTTCTTGTACCCAACCCAGCACTAATTATTTAATCTCAATTAACAATGACAGTGTGATATGTTGTGCTGACCCTACCTAGATAAGACCTTACATAATAAGATCATTTATATAGTAAGCTTTTCCCGAGAAACTCACACTAAGTGAATCGACCCTACCTAGATGGGAGTCGAAAATGAAGATAGATACGTAACTATTGTATGAGAAACGTAACTTTTCATTATAAAGTGCTGGTAGCTCTGGAGTATATTCTATTTATTCTGTGATAGATACGAGAGTTTCGTAAGTTATATTACGTCTACTCTCAGTATATAGTATTTTATCTATGACGTCTACTCTCCATATAAACAGTGCAAGTATTGTACAGTACATCATTACATAGTATAAAACAAAGTCCCCTACCGCGTCTGTCTGTCTGTCTGTTCGCGATAAACTCAAAAACTACTGAACGGATTTTCATGCGATTTTCACCAGCAGGTACAGTGATTCATGAGGAACGTTTTGGTATATAATTAGATTTTTTTTATAATCAGGGCGGGACAACGTCTGCCGGGCCCGCTAGTTGTATATAATTATAACGTAGAGGGAGTAGTCCAGTGAAGCTGTAAAGGCCTTGCTAGGCCAATAGTATTGTCAGTACGAAAAAAAACCTTAAGAAAGAAAAACTACTCTGTCTGCGACTCCGCTAGTAGTATTATTACTCTGTAGTCTCAGTATATACTGTTTTATCTATGCTCTGTGGTCTGCGAATTGCAATTTATTCTGTGGTTGGGGAGTTCTATTTTCAAAATATTTTATAAACGTGTTTGTTGGTGTTTGTTTTGATTAGCAGTGTTCTTCCTAAATAAATATTTCGCCTTTAGTGTTTATTAAAAACAAATTGTAATTACACAATTATAAAGTAAACAATCTGTAAATTAGAACTATAAATGTCGAATACAATCCTGCGAGTTAAACGTCGATTGGAGGATAATCCACAAGATGCTTTAGTTATAACTTGTAAGAAGATTAAAACTAAGGCTGATGATGTATTGCCTTCTTTGTTTGTATTCCGAGGAACAGTTGAAAATCAGGTAAGAATATTTGAGGATTTGGTACTGGATAATTTATATAGTAAATTTGCTATATACATATAGACATTTGTCTGTTTATTTATTTGTAAAAGGGTGGCATAGGAGCTTGTGACTCATTTGAAATCTATTGGCCTGCATATCTAGATACCTTGTCATCAATTGGAAAATACATTTTTTGTAGTATTCTAAGTTTTTTTACATATTAGGTATCCAGGAAGTCAGTCCCTTCATACTTTGTGCCTGGTGGAGAAGGAGTCTGCTATCAAATCGTTTGATAATTTTAAACTATGACTCTTTGACTTGCATCTAATTTATGACTGATGAATCTATGTGACCATATTATATAATGCTCATGCAACGTGTCGAGGGAAAGATGAACAACCACCACTCTTTTTTTATGTCATTAGCAGGTAAACGAACATGTGGGTCATGTTAAGTGATTACCACCGTCCATAGACACTAGCAACAACAGGGGAGTCGCAAGTGCATTTCCGGCTTGTGTATGGGGGAGGGGGAGGGAAAGGACAAAAGGGAAGAGAAAGGGAAAGGAGGTGGCCCTCCGGCGCTCTCACTGACCGAATGTAATGCAATAATGCAAGCACTGTTACTTCACGTCGGTGTTCTGTGAGAGGGTGGTACTACCCCAGGCGTGCCGACCCATTTATGCTGAAACTAGTAATAGCTCCGGAGTGGCTCTACCACCTCTCACCTCCATTATATTGCTAATTCTGAATATTGCTATAGCTCCGGCGTGGCTCTACCACCTCTCACCTCCATTATATTGCTAATTCTGAATAGTGCTATAATTCTGCTAGTTCTGAATAGAATTCTGAATTGTGGGAACATAATAAAATTGACATATATAAACTCTGTAATGTCAGGCATTTATAGAGGGGTTAATATAAGTTTAATATGTATAGAATTTAGCCAGGATTGCAACATTTTTGTATTAAACATATATGCAGGAATGTCTATGGAATTTTGATGATTTTATAACCCTGTATAGATTTTGATAATAGTTAGAATTTTATTTTGATTCTGGTCAGTTTTTTTTTTTATTAAATTCTTTATTGGCTAAGTTTCCCATAGTCTGCTTACTCCTGATGTACATTACAATCAAAGTAGAATTTGGTAACACAATTGTTAAGTCTATAATTAATAGGACTGGCTGCAAAGTGAATCCAATAGAACTCATAAGTGCACAGTGATAAACTATTGAATTGAAGGTAATAAATAGACAGGCAAGACACTTTGTATGCATGGAAAAGTTATTTTGGGTTAAAATGCAGGGGAAGCTCTCATAAGGAAAAAATACCACGATTTTAAAACATTTTTCATTGTTGCTCCGATCCGATATTGTTGTTAGCATGCTGATATGTAGCCTATGAAAATCACGTGGCTTTATGTTATGTTGGTAAATTTTCAAAATCGGTTCAGTAGTTCCTGAGAATACCCCTTACAATGTCACAAACTCACAAACTTTACCTCTTTATAATATTAGTATAGCTAATGTGAGTTTGTTACAGGGTCATTTGATTACTATTAAATTTTGTATGCCTATTACATGTGGTTACAGAAAAGGATACCTTTTAGGGTACCTTTTATCTATATAATAAGAATGTAAATCTGAGGAGTCTCTACTTTTTAGATTATGTACTTTAGATCTGTACTTTTGAAAAAAATTGTTGCAAGTGTCTTGGAATAGGTAACAAAGTATATATCAATCATTTTTTGAAATGTCTGTCTTTCTGTTTGTATGAACACGCTTCACTGCTAAAGTTCATGATAAAACCTAACTAAAAATATCATAATGCATTTCCTCGACTAACATTTAGTCTTGGTTTCATTAAAATCGGTTCACTCTATCAAAAGCTATTGTAATTTTAATAATGTCGAATTAAGTATAAGTGAAAAGTAGATAAGTTAATGGACTTAATATATTTAGATGATATTATGATTTACTTCGTCACTGTTTTTTTTAAATTAGGTTCAAAGTGCACTGAGTCGTGGGCACAGATTTATATGGTGGTAGAGCCACGCTGAAACTATTATTGGTTTCAGCATGAATGGGTCGGCTCGCCCGGGGTAGTACCACCCTCTCATAGAAAACCGACGTGAAGTAACAGTGCTTGCATTGTTGCGTTTCGTTCGGTCAGTGAGAGCGCCGGAGACCCATCTCCCCTCCCCTCTCCTCTCTCCTCTCCCTTTCCCTCCCCTAATCCTTCCCTCCGAAAGATGGCAACGCACTTACGACTCCTCTGGGGTTATTAGTGTGTATGGATGGTGGTGATCACTTAACAGCAGGTGACCCACCTATTCGTTTGCCACCTATGACGTAAAAAAAAAAAAACAGATAGTCCAGAATAAAGGTACTGTTCTGGAACTCATGTGTACATTAATATGAGCGTAGCTGTGCACAAAAGCCAGTTATTGTTATTAAATCGTTTTTTCTCCTCAAACTGACTACGCTATTGACCTGGCAAGGTCTTTACAGCGTCACCGGACTACGTTAATAAATAGATAAATATATGGCGTCATAATCAATTGTTTTGAATGTTCGCAGGAAACTACACATGTGAAGAGTATTGTTCCCAGGTGTGATGTAAAGCACCAAACAGAAGTCAATGTCAAAGATATTGTGGAGAAATTAAGAAAGGAACATAAAGAGGTATCTACCAAGGGTCGATATGAGGTTGTTAACTATAGTCGAGGATTAAAAGATGACACAGCACAAGATGATGCAGTTAAAGATAGCCTTTTTAATTTGGTGGACTTGCAAAATTCAGAGGATACAGATGAGGGTGTGCAGTATGCCTATGATCTCTATACAGTAGCCAAACAAGATTTTGATGTATCAACTGTTGATAATTTTATAAGGTTAGATTTCTTTTTTTTTATTTTTATTTTAGCGTGACAAAGTGACAATACTATCCCTGATGGTAAACGTAGTACAGTCTAAAAACAAAACCATTTTTATACCATTAATATGATAATGGTGTAAAAGGTCTTTTAATAATGTCACTTATATTTTGTCAGTTTCTCCACCACTTCTATATGTATGATCAAACCATGATACTACATGTTACCCAAAACTTATAGGTCTGTCTCAGCTTCAAGGGCTTAGTAATAAAAATATGTATAACTGTTAATAAAATTCTTTTAATTAGATTGATTTAGGCCATGGGTGCAAAGACTGCGGACCTGCGGACCTCATGTGGCTCATGGTCAATTTACATGCAGCCCTTCAACATGACGAAAAATAAAAGTATTGTTGCTGTGCTCTGCAAGTTTCCACTCTGAACTAATGAAACTCAATTTATAACTTTATTAAACTCTCTTTACAAATTTATTAAGTAGTTTAGTAGTAGAGGCCTGTCTTTAACTTATATCCTGTCAGCATAACCTCTAATTTCAAACAGTTTGTTTGTCCCTGACTTAGAGCGCTTTATAGTTGTGGTCTTATACTTCAGGTTATCCTTGTTCAGTGTGGGTTATTAGAAAAAAATTGATATTGATTGCCAAAGAAAGTAAAAAGTGAACTTAATTATTAATTAAAGTGTGTAGTTTAAGTAAAAATTAAGATTTAGGAGATTTTCAGTATAGAACAAACTCAAATAAAAGTAAACATTCAACTAATATTTGATTTTTTTTACAGTATTGAAACAGATCTAACATTGAGTGCATACAGGGATGGTAGAGATACATCATCAGGTGATGAAGCTGATGATGATGATGACTCCAACGATGAGAACAACTGGAGAAATGATTACCCTGACTCTGAAGCTAGTAGTATAGATGAAGAGGATATGATTATGGCCATGAAAAGAGTAGATATAGGTAAATTATCCTGAATGTGTTGTCATCTTGTTCTTATTAAGTTTATATGTTAAGTCTGCCTTTTTGTAATTTCTGCTTGTCACCTATAAAATCCCATCAAATATCATATATCAAACCCATAACTTGGATTTATAGTAAAAGCTATATAAATATGAGTAATAAAATGTGTTTATTGAAAAATTATTTTGTTCACACATAAAAAAAATACAAAGAAGAAACTCAGTTGCAGTTGTGTAGTCCTCTTATAGATTTTGGACATCAATGTCCAAAATAGAACTGTTGTCTGTAATGCCATGGCTTGCTTATATATATGCTACAAAGGGAGGTTGAAATATCCAGAGTGTAATAAAAATTGATTTATACAGTCCTTTGTAGGTTTTGGACTTCAATGACCAAAATAAAACTGTTGTCTGTCACGCCACGGCTTCCTTATTTATCTGATAAAACTTAAAGGTTGAAATTTCCAGAATGTAATTAAATTGACCTATATAGTTCTTTTGTAGGTTTTGGACTTCAATGTCCAAAATTGAACTGTTGTCTGTAATGCCATGACTATTTTTTATTTATATTGTAACACGGCAAAATGGCTGCACTGTGCCTGATGGTAAGCACAGTACAATCCAGAAACAATGGCGACCACTGAGTGACACACTATCCATCGCCGGTCGCCGCTGTCATGCCGGCCGGCGAAAACCTGGATATGTACAGGCTGATCCCGTAACGCGACCCGCAGAAGCGAATCACTATGACGGGTTTTTTCGCCATATACATGGTGGTTGTGATCCAGTCCGGCTGTAATACCCTACCACCCCGCTTTCGCCATTGCCTCGTTCGTTATTCAGCAGGGTGCACCACGCGCAGGTGAGGTTGGCGTGGGTGTTTGAAGTCTTAGATAGTTATTCGACACCCCTTACCCTTCACTTGCTTTTATATATTTTACAAAGGGAGGTTGAAATATCCAGAGTGCATTAAAAACTGATCTATACAGTTCTTTCGTAGGTTTTCGACTTCAATGCTCAAAATAGAACTGTTGTCTGTAATGCCATGACTGGCTTATATATATGCTACAAAGGGAGGTTGAAATATCCAGAGTGTAATAAAAATTGATTTATACAACAGTCCTTTTCTAGGTTTTGGACTTCAATGTCCAAAAAAAAACTGTTGTCGGTCACGCCATAAGTTTCTTATATGACTGATAAAAATGAGAGGTTGACATTTCCAAAGCAATAAAGTGCAATAAAAATTGATTTATGCAGGTTGATAACTTATAAAGGAAGAGGCATGCTATCTCCTGGAACTCTTGAAGAGGCATGCTATTTTCTTGGAACTCTTTATTAATGATGCACTAAGCGTTAGAGTTCTAATGTGTGCAGTTTCACATATCCACATGTTGATGATGGTGTGATGATTTATACACAATGTTTGTACTGAGTACTCCAGATATTTCTTTAATAATGTTACAATAGAGATTTTTGTGGTCATGACATTATTTTATAATTATTTATTTTCTTGTCCTAAAAGATGATTTGTCAAGTGACGACGGTGAAGAAAAAATTTATAACAATGAAAGTAATGTGTTTGAAGAAAATGCTAAACTGTATGGTGCTGCATATGCGAAGTATAAAGCAAGAGTTCTGTCTGAAAACCCTGACTTGGCAGATCCGAAGAGCCTCATTCATTGTGCTAAGGTGAAAGATTTAGATGAAGAATCCATTGATGGTTATAAAGATGATAGTGACGACGGGTTTTACTATGGCCAAGATGAAGATAATTTTCAATACAAAGATCAGTATAAACATTCATCAGACGAGTACAGTCCAGACTAAGTCGAGTGTAGCTGTATTGATAAAATAAAAAGATTTTCTATTGGTACTTGTCTCATTATTGTTTTATATTAAATACTAGTTGAATCCCGCGACTTGATTTGCTTTGTTTATTATCTTGTTATATTTTATGTACAGAGGAAAAAATAAGCAACACACCGCTTTCCACACTCCTTCAAGAATCCACACATCGATTGACGTGTGGTGTTAATAAAATCATGGTTTATTTTGGTACTTTTAAAACTAATAAATTTATAATCAACTAGCCAACCCGTGCCCACTTCGTTGGGAGGTAATACGTAAGCGTGGAATGGTTATTTTGCGCTAAAACGCAGTGGAAGCTCTGAAAAGGAAAAAATACCTCAATTTTGCAACATTCTTCATTGCTGCTCCGCTCCTATGGGTCTTATCGTGATGATATATAGCCTATAACCTTCCCTGATAAATGAGCTATATAACACTGAAAGAATTATCCAAATCGTACCGGTAGTTCCTGAGATTACCCCTTACAACGTCACAAATTCACAAACTCTACCTCTTTATAATATTAGTATAGATGAAACTATTGTGATATAGTATCATATAGAAAGCGTCTGTTAAAAAACTAAAAAAAAAATAGATTGAAATATATTCCGCTATAATTGTGTAATTAAAATGGTTTTTTTTTTCTCGAACTGACTACGCTATTGACCCGGCAGGGTTTTCACAGCTTCACCGGACTACTAAGGTTGGCGCTTAAGGCCCACAACCGATTTGGGTTTTAGGTAACATACACATGGGTGCACGCACACCTCGGCTTGGGCTGTTACCTGGAAAAAGACGCGTCTGTCCTAGCTAACTATTCTAAGTTATTCATACATATATACATTTGTGAACCATACAATCGAAATTGCATGATTCACAAATGAATACGTGTATATCGGATTGAAACGAACTAAAACTATTCGATTCAGTTCGATGAGGGAAAAAAACAAAACCCTCCCATCATGTGTATATATGTGCACGTGTGTGAGAGAGATGATCTCATATGTCTGTTCAAGTGATGTAGGTGAGTCACTGTATCGCGAAAATAATATCACGAGGGCTCCGCGCGGAGACGACCTAGGCTCGAGATATTACTGAGAACCGCGATGTGTGCGGGAGCTAAAAAGGATCGATTACAAAAGCGCGGGCGCAACACGCATTTAATAAGATCGAATTTAAATTTACTTAACGGCGACGGCGCCGAAATCTAAAAATAGACATAACAAAAATTATTATTATTGAACGGTCGTTTTTAGGGGAAGATAGACGTAAATACGCGATTTACTCTATCTCATATGACTTATTTTTTTTGAATAGCGGCGCGCGCGAGCCGTTGTAATGTAGCCCCGATGGCTGGAAACCTATGTATTGCAGTGACGGAACCTAAAATAGGATTTCGGGCGGTTTCTTCGTGCGCCGAGATCTCCGAGATCACGTGGAAAATGAGTAATTGATCTGCGTAGTCAATACTCGATAAGGAGAAGGAATAGG
>MU159123.1:15113-46631 GCA_015888305.1 Antheraea pernyi | reverse complement strand
TGGCGCCGCGACTTAAGTATGAGAGAAAAGTAGATAAGCGAATGGACTAAATACGTTCAGATGACTTTATTAGTCATTATTTTGAACATCAGGTTCCACGTGGACGAAGTCGTGGGCACAGCTAAATAAGCAAAAGGTTAATGGAACCCTAAAAAGTAAATTTTCATAAAAAAGTATTAACCGACTTCAATATCAATCAAAAACCCATAAAACACTAAAAAGCGGAAAATAAATAGTTTATCAAATTAACCAAATGAAATAAAACATGAATATGTGTGCTACCTAGAGATGTACTGGAAGTCGCGTGCGGAGTGTCCGTACACCTGGCAGTTGTGACACTGCGAGGGCACAGAAGTTTTGCGCGGCGGCTCGACGATAACGCTGGAGAGGCCGCAGAGGGATGTGAGATTGAAGATAGCTTTCTCTTGAGGGGTGCGATCGAGGACAACGAGAACCATATCATATGGAGCCCTGGTGCGCGGAGAGCGCATACGATGAACCTCGCGAACAGGAATCTTCTGTTCTTTGAGGTCGTCGGAAATGTCGTAAGTCGGGAGTTCTGAAGGAACCCTACGGATAACAACCCGTAGTGTACACTCCTCTTTGAGAGAGTGCGTGAAATAACCCCACTGGTTGTCCCGAAGGAAACGAGTGAGGTCACGATGGGCGGTGGACGTGGCTACCTTCACCTGAATACCTACAGCGACTGAAGCTATTACTGGTTTCAGTATGAATGGGTCAGCTCGCCCGGGGTAGTACCACCCGACACATAGAAAACCGACGTGAAGTAACAGTGCTTGCATTGTTGCGTTTCGTTCGGTCAGTGAGAGCACCAGAAAACCACCTCTTCTCTCCTCCCCACCCCTTCCCAGCCTCCTCCAACACAAGCTCGCAACCCACTTGCGACTCCCTTGGTGTTGTTGGTGTCTGTGGGCGGTGGTGATAACTTAACATCAGGTGACGCACCTGTTCGTTTGCCTCCTATGACATAAAAAAACTGTAAGTCGGAAAA
Source organism: Antheraea pernyi (assembly GCA_015888305.1). NCBI lineage: Eukaryota > Metazoa > Arthropoda > Insecta > Lepidoptera > Saturniidae > Antheraea > Antheraea pernyi. Next base: position 45,619 of record MU159123.1, on the reverse strand, counting down.
AACGGTCGAATCAAAACGTTTCTCACGAACAATGCCTTAACGATGAGAGGTGTATGATTGGGTTCTAGGGGAAAGTTGTAGAGCTTGATATAGTAAAAATGTTTACCGTCCAAAGAAGTAGGCATGGGTCAGCTAGTTTATTTATATAAGTGCTCGTCTAGTGGTCGAAATTCGATCATAATTCATTTTATTTATGGTTTTAATTGATAAAGCTAATAAATAGCTACAAAAAGAAAATCGGTAGAGAAGAAAAGGAGAAAGATATTTTTAACTGATTCTGCCTATTTATATATAGAAGATCTTGCACTTTAATTTAATTGAAATATACAGCACATAATGACAAATTGGCGGATAAACGTATGTAAGTAAGAAGTGTATATAAATCTAGAGCAGTACGTTGTAAAATACGCAAATGGATAAATAGAACAAGGAAATCAAGTCTAAAAGCAACGTTGATAGATGTGTTGTGTGATTCTAAAGACAAATACCATCCTCAGGAAATAAATAGATAAATAAATGAGTAAATAACAGTTTCTAGTAAAATACACAAGTATACAAAAAAGGTCATTCGTCATCTGTGCTCATTATAATAGAATCTTATCATATTACTTCAAATACAAGTTTATTTTTTAAGTGAAACTTCTTTAGAATCGTGATTTCAAACCGGATGCAACGGAAAAACGACAGGTAAGAGACAAAAAATAGTGAGGCAGAGCGAGAGAGCAAATGTCGGTGTGTATGTATATTGCACACTGTATTTACTTGCTTGTATTAGAGCATTTAACGTGTGTTAGTATATGTGAAAAGTACGTGAGCTAATACTACTGTAAACTGTATGCGGCTGCGTATTACAGTTTTTTAGTAAGAAATCAGCGTGGTGTGTTATTATTTAACAGTGTTTGTGAGTATTTTTATATCTTGTGCTAAATAATAAATTCATTTTTAAACAAATAAACTTTGTAATTATCCTACCCTTGTTATATATATTCATCTCATTCTTTTGTCGATTTACTGAAGTTTCACTTCTATCGTGTGTGAATCGCACACACACCTTTTTTTTAGTATAGTGGTAAAAATTAGAGGATGAGAGGTTATTTAATTAATGAGAAATCCACTTGTAACGTAAAATAAAACACGTCAATTCATAATATGTGATAAATAATTTATTGTCTGGCGGTATCTTTACAATATCAACGTACATTTACACCAAGTATTATCGATTGATTTTTTTTGTCTATTAATCCTTATTACTTAGGCATTTTAATTATCAGAATACATTGTTGAAAAAACGGTGAGACTAAATCTGATTGAATTTTAATAAGTGTAAAATTTTTCATATACCAAAAACAAAACAATGATACTGGACCAAATGAAGCTTTGAATATTGAAATTATCATGGCGTTCACTATGTTTTCGAAAATGTATTTTATTAATATTTTTATTCGAGATGATGTCTTACAATTAGAATCTATGCATTTACTGAGAATACAGAGCTATGGCACGTTACATCAGATACTCTGTTTCATGTTATGAAATTGTAATATTTTTATAACTATATGTCATGATGTTTTATGTCTATCCTATAAGTACAGTCATACTAAAGCATCGGTTTATTATTTATTAACTCAAAGCATATTTATAAAATTAATTATCGAGATATAACGTTGATAAGAAATGAGTTAGAACTTAACAAGTAAAAATCTGCATCGATTAAAATATAGCCCCATTTAGGCAGATAATCGATTTTGGAATATGAAATTTGAATGATTTTACTGACGTCTAATATAGTATTAATTGCTACGAGAAATGCATTACAAATAAGAAAATTACAATTTCCAAATTGCTTTATTATGACTGTACAAAAATTGAATTACATCACAAAAATAGAAGATCAATATAATTTTCACATTATCTATTGACCATTGCGAAGAAGAAATTCGAGACTCGTTCCAAAGTTTTAACGGACAAACACAAATTGTAATACACAAAATTTTACATTAAATGTACGTAGGTTCATCTAAAGAACAAGTCTTGTATTCACTTAGAACTATAATTATAATTAGTGAGATACCTATAAATGCAAATTACGATTACTCTAGCGACGCTTTGGCATAGACAAAACATGGTATTCATTTTTATCAATTATATACTTTTTTATAATAATATAACCTACATAGTATATTGAATGTGCTTCTATTTAACAAAAGTCGTGAAACTATTAAGGCGGCAAAATTTTTGAATTTAGAATGATTGTTGTTTCAGAAACATTTTAAAGAAAAGATTACGTACGTTAGTAAATTTATTGTTTTTTATTGTATCAACATCGATGGTATCAAACTGTAGCCTCGTTATTTTTAAATTTTATACCATCTTCATTGACATTAAAAAAACGTATTAAATATCCTGTAGTTTTTTAAAATTAAGAAACCACTGGTCGATAATTAGATATGCGTAATGGAATGAGCATTTATTTTTTTTGTAAATAGAGTAATAAAATTTACCTAATAATTAATATTAAACAAAATTAACAACAAAGAAAGAACAATCCCTTAGAACAAATGGTAATAAAATTTAGTTATAATGTAATAATATCTTTACAAATATGTACAATTTGGTAATATTTAACGTATACTAATACGAAGACAAAAGGTTTAGCTTTTTACAAAACAATGTATTTTAACAAATAGTAATCATTGTAAGCTTGTATATACAATCTGCCGATTATTCAATTACTATTTTGGCGTTGATATGCAGTTCATGTTATACATAGTACTTTTTTTTTATTCATGAAATTATTGCACATTATCTCATAATTCAAAACGAGTGGTTAGGTACAATCTTATTAACCTATATAATATTATAAATAATATTCTCCCAAGCAACTCAAGCTTCAATAGTTTTGATTGCAAAATTTTATTAAAGACTTTGGATCCATTAACTGAATTTTTATTAACGCTAACAATAAACACAGATTTTTGTGATAAATCCAACAACGACTTCTAATTTCCGTGAAAGCTTAATATAATTTTAATTAAATTCTTCGATATGTAAATCGAATAAACTTCATAGTTTTAATAGCATTTTCACCTTATTGTACTGAATTCATAGTACGGGAGTGTCGGTAACCCGTGCTGGAGGCGCTGGTACATTGTTATTAGCAGAAGCATCCTGATTGTTTGCAGTACAGTAAAACTGTTTATGCGCTTTATATGTGTTAACATATTTGAACGAGATATCGCATGATTTGCAATAGTTAGGGGTTTCTTCCGTCTCGTTCTCCGGTTCTTTCTTTATGTCGATGGCGGGGATCGGTGAGGTTTGCTCCTCGTCTGGTTCATCGGTCGCGTGAACTAACCTGGCGTGTCTGACTACGTTGCCGCGGTACGTGGACGTATAAGCACAACTGCCGCATCGATGGACCCTTTCCCCGGCGACCGCTGGACTGGGCGATGTCGTTTCACGAATATCGTCTTCCAGAACGCAGGATATGTAGCTTTCCTCCTGGAATTTAATGACTTTTCTTAAAATATGTTTGAAAAAGATAAGTTTTATTATTAAACATTGATAAATGCAATCAAAGTGTTCATTATTATTACTTTTACTTCTAGGACATTTTTCGTCCCGAACAGTTAATTTTTGTAATTTTGGTGTATAATTGGCATTTAAGTATTTACCGTCACTAGTAGTCATACTTGAACTGGTAGTTCTTAGATATAAGTAGTTCTTCAATATAATTTGGAACTCACCTGTAAATCAGCAGGTTTCTTATTGTTGAAATGCATGCGTATATGCGTACGCATGCCGCGTAGAGTATTCCCCCGGTATCGGCAGATAGTACATCGAAACGCTTTGACTCCAGCGTGGGCTTCCATGTGTCGCTGGGCCGCTGCCGCCGTTGGTGATACTACATCGCAACATGGACACTTCCAACCACCTTCAGACCCTGAAGATGGTCTCGGTACTTCTGGAATATTTCTCGGAGATCGGGTTTCCCTTTTTGTGCAATAGTAAGACTGATGAGTAGTCAGATTGTCTAGGGAACTGAAGTGTATACCACATGCTAAACAAATCAATTGCCGATATTGCGGCGGTGGGCCGGGTTCTGGTGGTGCAGGACTCGCTCTTTCTTCGCCACTTCCAGCGGAACAATAGTGCCTTTTATGAATACGGTAATTTTCATATTTGCAGAAAACGATATTACACTCCTTGCATTTAGATACTCCTTGTTTCACTAACACTTGTGGCGACGCTGCAGTGACAGGTAGTTCTGATGCAAGTCGTAATGCCAAAGCAGGTGGGATAATCGGAGATGGAACTATGGGTGAAAATTTGTCTTCGGGAGGTGAAGGTGCGATTGGTGGCTTTGGAGTGGGACCTCTGGAATTACGTCGTCGTCGTTTAGGTGAACTTTCGACACTCGGAGAAGAAGATCGCCGAGATGGTGATGGTGTACCCGGAGATCCCGGTAATGATGGGGCACACACAATTTGTTCAGGTGTCGCTGAACGTATTCTATTTTCCTTCTCGTGTTCGTCAGTTGTCAAGGATTCTGGAGACCGACGCACGCTAAGGTCCAGTGGAGTAGCACCTTCTCGTGATGCATCTCGTGGACGATTTGCAGATTTTAAGACTTCAGTAACTTTTCCCTCTGCATTTATATTTGGTAAGGCATGACTTAGAGGTTGAAATGTGCCGTTAGGTAGTAGAAAGCAAGGTGTATCCGGATCGGGCAATGTAGTACCAGGGAGTGTACTAGCGCTCCGTAGTAATGAGTATGGAACGATCAGTATTGGGTTTGTTGGTAAAGCTAAAGCATATTGGTTTTGTGCTGGAGGTGTAGCTCCAGGAGAAGGTGGGGCTGATCCTGATGTGGCGGAACCACCTCGTATCGCTTGTAATGCTTGTTTGACCACTTGTCTCGTACTGCAATAATGTGTCTTATGAGCCCTATAAGTCTTTATTGAGCTAAAACGAATATCACAATCAGCGCAATATCGATCTTGAGCAGGTGGACTCTCGGTTACTTCGCCGTTTGATGTTGGTGCTGGGGCTGGTGTTGCACTGCTCACGGGAGATGTTGAATGCATTCGCATATGTCGGTTAAGGCTAACTTTTTTATCAGCGCTGTATGAGCAGAACGTACATGCGTATTGTTTGTTAGGTGGACGAGGTGTCTTTGCATCGCTACTCGACTCATCTGCCACAGCGTCTGTTGGAGGATCTGCAGATTCTGGTTGTTTAGGTTTCCTGTTTGAGCAATAATGCTCCTGATGAGCTTGTAAAGTGCTTAGCGAGGAATATCGTATGCCACAAGGATTACATATGTAGCTAGGAGCAGCAGTTGTTGGAAATAGTCCTGGAAAGGCTGCTGCTGTTAGGGCGATATAATCTCGTGACTGAGGTGCTGGAGGCGGAGGAGGTGAAGGGGAAGGCGGTTCACGTTTTAAAGAGGTCGCCTGTGGTGCCAGTGCCGGGTCTGTGGCGAGACTTGTGTTGAGGCGAAGGCGCGGTGGCGAAGCAGCTGGTGAACTACCCGAAGCCGGTGAAATGCCACCACTGGACGTCGGTCGTTCGCCTCCCGAGCTTGGCGTGCGAGGTTCTCCCGGCATCGCCTCGCTCTCGTTTCCCCATTCCTCGTCCTCACCTGAAAAATTTACATAGATTGTTAATGTAAATATCGTTGTAAATGGATATGCAAATTGGTAGAATAAAAAGAACGATTTGGCTATTATCGGTTCCTATTAGTGTTGTTAATAGGCCAGTGATGGCGAGCCGGCAACAGTTTTCTCGCGATAGCCGTCACTCGTCACGTTTCGAGTCCTATCTGTTGCCGTCAGTCAGATCGAAACCTCGCGAGTCGAGGCATACATTAGCTCTCCTAATTGAGACGTGCTCGCAGTATGTAAATATCTCGGCGTGGGTGGGGCACTAGCTTTAACAAATACGAGAAATGCACTCCGAGATAAACTTTGCATATGTTGAGTCTACCGATTCGTCATTACTTTAGTCGTCCATCAATATCGTGAGCCAGTCCTTGACTAAACAAAACAAAAATTCAATGGGCCCCGTTGTAATTGGATCTGATTTCCAGAAAACGTTCGCTCACCTTCCTTTTTGAGCGACAACGATCTCTACTGAACCAGGAATTAACCTATCTTTCGCGCAACGATCTCGACTCAAAACGCCAATTAATGAGCGGCTCAACTTCATTCTGGTGCCCCTGTGAAGATCATTATATGGGCACGACAGCGAGATGGACGGGACGATTGGTGCGGCCTCGCGACGACCGCCATCTCATGGTAACGAATACGTCTCAAATCGGATTGCGTTCGGGTCACGCTATCCTAGTGAGTGCGCATTCCGATTGGTCATTACGATTGAACGGTGACTGGCGATTGGTTGCCTAATGCTCTTTCTATCTGGAAGCTTAATGTTACCGTCATATAGAACGCGAGCTTATCGTCCTTCGTTAGTCGCGTTCCAGCTTCTGTTTTATGCTAAATAAGTTATAAGAGCCATGATTGTTCGGTGAAATGTTTTGCGTTCGATCACATAGATGGCGTGACTTGGTGTCATTTATGGTTATGCGACACTCAATGTCGATGCATTAAAACGATACCATTCATCTCTACCTTTTGTCTGTATGAAAATTTAATGTTTGTACATTACACATTTAAATCCTAAACATATGCATCCGTTTAATGTTAGTGCCCGCATGCGAACAATGAGATGAGTTGGATAGCGTCTGTCACCCTTTTAAGTAGACTTAGCAAAAAGCGGAAAGTAAATACCGTGTGCTCTTATAAACCTTTGGTAAATTATACCGACAAGGTTGACAAGCGTCAAACATGTGTATACGTATGTTTAACAAAAAAAAAACAATGTCAGCATCTTATTTTGTAGTTATCAGATTGAAGATCAGGTCCCAATTAAAATAGTCGTGCATCGGTCGCGTCACAATCGGTCCGATAGTGATCTGTGAATGTGACGCATTTGAGCGATCACCCGAGACCGGCACCCTCTATCTTTGGATATTTATAAAACGTTATCAACGCCAATATTAACTTATTATATTACTGTACATTATTGTAGACCAGATCTATAGAAAAGGAGTTTTAAGTCACATAAGAGCGACAAAAAATAGCTGAAGTACTGTAGTTTTTACTATGGTGAAGCTGTGATGGCCCGCCTATAGCGTAGTTTGAAAAAATCTTTTTTAATATTACAATGGATTAATTAATTAAATTATAATGAATTTCGGTCGGCTATTAATTATCGTTATTCTACACGTGCATTAAACTTTACAAAGTTTAAAATTAAACAATAACTTTAATAGTTAACCTGTTCATAATAATGGTTATAAACTTAATAGATTGCATAACCAAAGTACCCAATTAAAAAATATGTTCAACAATACTAACTATATCATACTCATATCAAAATATACGTAAGTATTAGAATAGCAAATGAGAATAAAACTAAACGTGGGTTAACCGTTTAAATAGTGTGGATTCTTTTTAACATATGACCTTTGGCCATATGACAGAACGAGATAATACTAGTATTGTATATACCTATATCTTATCTCTTATCGTAATATCTGTATTATGAATAAGTTTAAATAAAAATCATTTTATATTTTAAACATGTATTCATACATAATATATTGTATATTACTTATTAAATCTGTCTATGATATTGCAGATATATATTCAATTTTATGAATAAGTAATATCAATTTTTTTTTAAGAATATTTTTTATTGTACACTATTTGCTAGCTCCGATTACGCACGGGTAATTAACGAAGAAAGTGAGACCAAATCTTTGTTTTCCAATTAGATAGGATAATTAAATAAAATCGCAACTGTACAATTGAACATAAGTGTATCAATTCTGTCAATATTTTGAAGATTTAAAACCGGCGTGAAGTAACAGTGCTTGCATTGTTGCGTTTCGTTTGGTCAGTCAGAGCGCCGGAGGCCCACCTCCCCTTCCCTCTCTTCTCCCCTCCCCTTCCCTCTCTTCTCCCCTCCCCTTCCCAATCCCCCTACTCATTCCCCTCCTTCTCCCAAATACGGGCTGGCAACGCACTTGCGACTCCCCTGGTATTGCAAGTGTCTATGGATGGCGGTGATCACTTAACATCAGGTGACCCGCCTGTTTTTTTGCCTCCTATGATATAAAGAAAAAAAAGATCGCCGTATTCTGCCATACTAACTAACTACTAATAATACATACTAACTCATTTATAAATCCAAATTTTTTACCTATCCTTATGATTTTTTCATATTTTCGTCCATAAAAACTTTCATCTGACAATTATAAACAACAAAAAATAATTAGTCAAATAGGTGCAGCTAGTCTGAAGTGATGCTTTATATACATTCGGCAATTGCTTTTCATTTATATCAATAGATAAAACAAATGCACATTAAAAGGTTAGATAATTGAAAATCTTTGTATATAAATTTCTTCTGTGCGTGTGTATGTCACTGAACTCCTCCTAAACAGATGGACCGATTTTAATAAAACTTTGTGTGCGTGATCCAGTGGATCCGACAATGGTTTAGATTCACAATTGGACCCGGTAGGTGGCGTTGCGGTTGACTTTTAGGATTTTTTTATTATCAAGGCAGGACAACGTCCGCCAGGTCAGCTAGTATCTTATAAATACTTTGAGGTCATAATGATCTTGTAGAAGTATTCATAAGTATATAAGTATGCATAAGATATTGTAAATAAATGCATTAAATTAATACGGCCAAATAAGGATTTTGCCACAGCGGCATAAAACAAAAAAAAAATAGTAGGTAACTGGATAATGGAAATCTCGTGATTTCTTTCAGTGTATTGTGTTTCGGGTAAGTATAATATATGTTCAGCTACCCGGTAGCTTTTACTGGTTTATAGGTCGACATTGAAATGACAAATGTCAATATATTTAAAAATACAAAAAAAATATATTTTTAAGCTTCGATGAAAAATAATCATCATTTTAACGCCATTAGCGTATTCTTTTTTAGCAGCGTAAAATTATTTGCCAGTGTCATAATCACTTATAGTTATGTAGAAACGACCATTAGCAGTGTTGCCAGTATGTAAATAAAAAGCTACCACGATAAAACAAAACAAGTACGCACGTGTACACACAAAGAGTTGAGCGACACAGTCTAGCCAGATTATCATCATTATGATCTTGATTTATTTGAATTTGTTCTGTGAGGCTGTTACGTTCATCTATCATGTGTGTGGACTGTTTATCCGCGACAATATCATAGGTGTTTAATAGGGTTATGGTATGTTTGTATTATTTGAATTGATGATATGTAAGAAGCGATCCGTGAGATTTTTTCTTATGATCGAATGTTTAAGGTGTTACACAATGCATTGTGTATTTACTACGACTTCTTTCAATACCGATGATATGTAGGAATTTAAAATGCCAATCTGTATATAAATAAAATTAAAACATCTCTGTTTTTAGTGGGTGTAAATAATTGAAACGTAAAACCGATTTTGACAAGACTTTTACTAGCATATAGACAAATAGAGAGTTTTTCTAGACTACAATATCGATACTATCTGTCATAAGGCCTGTGACCTAATGGTAACATTTAACAAAAGTGATGTAAAATGAGTGTAGAAGTATTAATGATAGAATTAACCCTTAAATACATGATTTTATTACTGCAATTATTGTAAACGTAAACAAGTGGTCACGTATTTACATTGTCATTACATTACATTAATATAGAAATCCTTATACTATTTTTGAATGAAATATAGAAAAGCAATTGCAATTTTTGGACATTAACGAGCTTTCGAAAACGCACATACTCAGGTTTTTACATAAGAATAAGCTTAACTGTAATGTAGACAATTGGTAATAGTATGCATTTAAGGGTTAAAATTAAAGGACGACCCAAAATTAATCTAGATAAAACACGTAACTCCTATAAGATCACCAGCTAGTATTTTAATAAAATCATTATGTAACTAGTTCTGTGTTCTGCGCTATTGATCAGGTAATTTTCGTAATATTCCTCATATATGTTTGTACGTTATTCAATGTCATTACGAAAGTATCGCTATTTTTAATGTGTTACTATATTACTTATAATATAATTAGTTTAAGCCGTTCAAGGTATTAAATTATGGTATATATGCGTACACACAATATATGTGTACGTACAGTTCTTGCACAGTTAGAGCTTTGATCGCTTAGCCACGGACGCAGTTAACTTTACCGAGTGGGTATAAAAAAGGTATTCGCAAGGCGGCTATCAAACGAGTTATCTCCACCAAGTGTCCGCGACAGGATGAATGTCGTGCGTCACGATCGGACGCGCATTAACATATCGCAACTTCGATTCCGCTATCGAGTTACGCCCTTTAATGTTTCATACATTCGAACATTTTGAACGCATTTGTAATTTTCCTACTCTTAGATTAAGGCAGATGGTATAAGGTTAGAAATGAATAATGTTATATGAATGTCTGTTTTCTATTTAATATGGGGTATGTTTCGTATTGTATGGCGAAACAACGAACAAAAAGTAAGGTACAAGTAAATATACACTCAAATCTTATGGAGTATTTTATTAACTGAGCAGATATGGAAAACAAGTTTGTTGATTAGGAATTAACACAACATAACGGTAACATGTACTTTTATTGTTACTTGAAAATAACCGTAGCCCGTTTGATCACACGTAGATTGTAAACCAAAAACTGTCATATGGAGTGAGATCGAATGTTAATCGGCGAGTACCAACGCAAATATAAGAATAGCATATACGCTTGGCTTATCTAGAAACTTTTCCTCTCTGTATAGTAGTTATGAATCAGTCTGGTAGATTTATCTTAAAGTCATGTTACTTTATTGTTAATAACTGGCACATAAAATTATCTTGTTTGTAGAAAACAACATGCAATTTATTGTTTTGAGAAATAATATTACAATAGGTTTAAGTGTAAACCCATAAAGTATTGAGTTATATTAAAAAGTTAAAATACGGTTACTGTAATAGGCTAAAAGGGAGTCAAGCTCTGCACGCAGCCCTCCTCAGGGAGAATTTACAGACAGTAATAAAGGAGACAAAGTACACCCATACTGGGAACAATTATTTGTGGGTTATAAAGATCATTATCTCATGTCGTATTTGAACCTACAACACTCAGAGCGATGGCAGCGGCACTGCGATCTATCAAACCAGTATGCCAAATGTTCAGTCTAAATTTCAAGTGCGTGTTATTTTTTTCTTGATCTGGACAGTTTATTAAATAATCTCTTGAAAATCGACAAAACGCTTAATCCTTATAATAGACGTTCTTTTCTCCAAAAGAAAATATGTTCGTACTCTGATAATAACAAAAACAACTGAGCAAGTAAGATTTGAACTGGTATTAGAAATGTTAACCTCAAACCTCTGAATTCGAAGCTTGTATTTTTTTCTGACTTCGAGAATGAACATAAGTATAAATTAATCATATAACATCACAAAAAAAGTTTGCTGTAAAACATTTAAATTAAGGTGCAATGTAGGTTAATTACTTAAATATATCTGCCATATACTATTAATCAGTGACAGCAAAATCAAGTTTTTTATAATCGCAAAAAAAGAATTCAAACAACTTCCATATCAACGTACTAAAAATTCTTCGACAAATAGCAGTTATCTAACGTAGGAAGCATTTAGCAAAAACGCTGGTGTAGTACAGAATAGATAAACATTTCCTTGTAGTGTCCACGTCCTGGCTCATGACGAATAAATCTTGATGTCTTCGTGGTCGCGATAACAGTAACGTACAGCTGTGCGGTGTCAGTATGACCCATTCGTGATAATAATGTAGCCAGTACTTTATCTACGATTGTGCATGTCAGTGGGGTTGCTAGTGTAAATAATACCTTATGGTAATAATTAATATTTTATGATACATGAAAGAGTAACGTCAAATATGAATGTTATATTTCCTTAACCTCTTAATTATATACATTTATGTTTTATTTAAATAAATCCGATAGTACGGATATTGTATTTCCTGGAATATTATCTCACTTTCTTATTATATAATTGAACTTTCTAAATTCCAGAGTAATTATTTCCAAAGTGGTCTCGTATCCTAAAGATTAGTTTTTTTAAGGAGTAGATACGACGTCGAGAATGTAATGCAATGAAATTATTATTATTGTTTTTAATATATATATTTATGGAATACTGCTGTTAATTCTTACGGTATTATAAACGTATAAACATAGATAATACTATTTGGTAAACATGACTATTGTAAAATATCATTATATTAGTTGGGTTACATTAATATTTGGGCGGTATTTGACAACGAACAATTAATTGTTATGCGTGACGTTAAGTGACAAAGATTGAAGTAGTGAAAAGTTAATCTTAGATGAAAAAGAAGGTTGTCTGTAAAATTGAGTTACAGTCGATAATTTTACGTGATAACGTCATAAGAAAACATTGATGCACTATTACATACTTTTATGAATTGAATTGAATTATTCTATATAATAGTTAGATGAGTCACAAGCCGAACGCTTAGGCCGATCGTGTCTCTGTATCGCTTGTTCCGCGCTCTCATTTGCACGCTGGACTCAGGCGGAAGGTGACAAGGTTTTTTTTGTGCGTACAGCCGGCGCTTATTAATTTATAAAACGTTATCACGTCAAAAATTTCTAGAATAAGATATGTTTGAACGTGGTGTTGTATGTGGCGTGTTGTATTAAAATTTATTTGCTGTAACCGATATCACATTCATGTTTGTTTGGGCTTATTACAAGTTTTTTTTTTCATTGTGACTACGCTATTGGCCTAGCAAGGCCTTAACAGCTTCACCGGACTACTGGCTTATTGCAGGTTTCACGCTCACGTAAATATTAACCCTCGCCTGTGTGATTATCGTTTCAATTTTATCTTTGTGCTGTAAACTTCGATCAACAATAACTATATAAAGGGTCACGTACAAAATTGAAGCTAAAATCTGTCCGCGTAAATATATACTTATGTGTATCTATTTGTTTACTAAGAAAGGGAGAAAAAAATTTTTAAAACAGTTTTAAGTTCTACCTAATTACAACCATAACACCTAGTAATAAAGTCACAAATGTTCAAAATATTATCTAATACTTACGATAAAACGAGCAAAGTAATAAATTACTCCCTTCACAAATGAAAAGACAACATAAAGAACATTTAGTGTGAATTCAACCTTAACAAGTAATGAATAAAGTACGTTTTCCCGTTATTGTGCGTGACGAGGCCAAACATTTGTAACACAGGTTTAAAATCGGTAATTTTGTTCAAAATTTGATATTATTCGTTAGTTTAAAGCTTAAAATATAACTTATTCAACATGTGTTTAGCGAAAGTAAGATACTCCGGTCGTTAAATTGCTTTTTAGGGTATTTTTTTTTTTGCATCTTTTGAATACACTGCGGCATGTGAAACGGGCTTACATTGGCTGTGTTTCAAACAAACTAAACAAAATATGTGCTACATTTCAAGTGAGCTCTTATTTACCGAGACGTATTTTTCGCGCCGACCCTTTATCTAGTTTTTGTTGATCGAAGGCTGTAAAGATCGTCTATATCGTAACGTAACTATGTTCTTATTTGAGACAAATATATTTGTTTGATATGATCATTACTCATGTGGAAGACCGATATTTAAAAACAGACTTAATCAGTATATTGTATTAAGGTTTCATATAATATAAATTCATTAGATAGGTGGTTAATTAACCTACTTCCGCGAGGTCGCGTTGGCTAAATATCAAAGCAACCCTTTCGGCAAACGAGTGCTACATGTAATCGCAGGGGGAATCTTGAGCTCCTCGAGTATGATTGATGTGGATGTTAATATTCATGAAGTGTTACTGCATGTACTCAAGCTCTAGAGCTATGAATTGTGGATTCGGTGGTTGTGTAATTATTTGTATTTTTTTCTTTTGTAAAAGAGTGAGCGAATCGCAATTAATAAGCATTTTTTATTTTTTAGCATTTTTTTTCTTGTAGCACGGCAAAATGACTGCACTGTGCCTGATGCAGTACAATCCAAAAACAATGGTGACCACCGAGTGACATACTATCCATCGCCGGTTACTGCTATCATGTCGGCCTGCAAAAAGTTGGCTGATACAGAAACGCGACCCGCAGAAGCGAATCACTATGATGGGCTTTTTCGCCATGCTGGTTGCGACCCAGTCACGCTGTAAAACCCTGCCACCCCGCTTTCGCCATTGCCTCGTTCGTTATTCAGCAGGGTGCACCACGTGCTGGTGAGGTTGGATTGGGTGTCTCAAGTCTTATGATGTTATTCGCAGCCCTTATACGCCAAAATCCAAAAACCATCGTGAGATAATCTATTATAAAACAGAAAGTAACTGATGTATGTTGGTAATGATGATAATAATGGTAATTTCTTCATTATAGAAGCATAATGGTGTAGTAGTAAGTGATAAGGATTGCCTTTCGAGAATGATAGACCAGGTCTTTTTATGTAAAGCGACTACTAATTCAGATTCAATCAGAGGTTCAGTAACTGTAATACCCGCTTGCTTTTCTTAGTATAGAATATATTAAATGTCATATAAACAAAGCTAACATATTATTTCATTTTATTGTGTGATGATATCTCGACATTCACAACATAATATAAATCTCAATATTGTAAATATATGTTGTAAAACTATATATATATGTTGTCATTTTTATGCGTCAATAATTTGTAAGCCAAAATGCCACAGATCAAAATAGTGACAATGGAAATGCCACATTATTTTATCTGTGAGTTCACTATATCGCATTCAAGTATATTTTAATGAGAAATCACAAATGTCTTTATTAAAATATTGTAATCAGATAATACAAAGGAATCTTCGATAAAAACAGAAATAGGATTGACTAAAAGAAAAAAAAACTGGAGAACATACTCTTACTTATTGTGTATATTCATACATGCGGACGATTTTACTACCCAATGTGTAAAAAAATGACTTAAAAATGGATTCTAAGAGTTTGTACTAATATTATACAGACGAATGTGGATTTTTTATTCTTGTTTACGCTTTCACGCTTTAACACTTCACCTGCCACGGTGTAATCATATGTGTCTTTTAGGACGGCAAGGATGATTTTTTACAATTGTAAAAAGATTTAGCGTTACAGTCACCAATGGCCACCGTGGCGTTACAAGAGAAACCGTCACCAGTCATATATGACCAACGTGACAGTCAGAGTGTTAATTACTTAACCGATCATCATTAAATGTTTCATACACGTTGTTAGGGGTACAGTAAGTACATAAGCTACATTTTATCTCGAAAAAAGTACTGTTACCGAAGGATAGATCACAACTACATTAATGTAAGTGAACCCGCGGGCAAAGCTAAGTATCTGATTTTTTTTCGGTTATGAATACTGATTATTTGTTTGTCCACAACACCGTATCAAAATATTATTTGATTAATGTGGCATAGTCCATTTACGGCAGTGCTTAATTTACTTATTTGTAATGAAAAAAAAGCACACGTGATCAAGTAAAGATAAGCTTCCGTAGGAAATTAAACCGTTTTTCATGTAATTTCTACGCCTACTACATTTATCAAAACCGTTTTGGGAATGTGGGTGACTCGTGACATTTCTTAGAATGCCATATACGGCGATAATTAATCTCAAAGTTCTTAGTGAAATTATCAGTTAAAGAAATAATAGTAATATCAAATTTCATTTATAAAAGTTATAAATGTAAAGGTAATTATAACATTATCGAATACTGTAGAACAAAATTCCTAAATAAGTATCTCACACTCGTAAAAATATAAGGAGTTTAAATAATGAAAACCTATAATGAGAAAAATTTAGTGTAGGTAACTTTTTCGCTTCTACAATTCGTATTATACAGTAACTTAAAGCGAAGTGAAATAGAGAATCGCCGTGACCAAATGTTAAATTCAGTGGTATCAGATGTGTGCACGGTTAAACTGCAAGTAACGAAATCATCGGAATTAGAACACACCCACTAGTTTGAACTAGTCTACCAATTGAAAATGAATCTAAGAAGCGTGAATAACCCCTAACCCTTGATGACTGTTCTCTTAGTTCTATCGTTCAGTGAGATGAACAAGAATATTGATTTTTTACCCTTTGTAATCGAAAATACATCACCATCAAGTAAGTGTGGTGATAATGTCCTTTATGGTTCGGTAGAATTTAAAGGTTTACATTACACTATAAAACGCGGGAAATATAAAAGATTCTATATTCCGGATATAATAAATCAAAGAATAAGAAGTAAATTGAGCCGTCACGGGACGCCTGGCTGATGTGAAACACATGTATAACGTAGTAAACCACACTGTATACACTATAGATATGCGAGCTCAGTGCGGCAAGAGAGATTGCGCACAGTCGCTTGCGCATGTTATCGCGTCGCCACGTCTCACACACAGTCCACGGCCTGTATCGCCATACGCCACGGCCTTCTATCGCCACGCCAACAATCAGGTTTACCCTCGTCTATAGATGTTTCACATCAAAAAAATAAAGCCTTGTCAATGAAATATAACATAGAAATGTAAACATTGTTAATGCCATGTGGGACTAGAATTTAAGCTTATATTTGCTCTCGGAACAATAAGAAGCCCAGAGTTTCTCTTTATGATAAAATTACCCGACGATGCAAATAGCCAATGTACTTCTTATTTCTGTATGAAATCTAGGCTTAAGCTTTATAAACAGTGCTAAAAACTTGGTCTATTATGACCCAATGACATCTGTACGCACTCGCTCTGTAAAAGTTGGTTCGCTCAATTTTATACAAACACCAACAGGAAAACTGTACATGACCGTATTCAATTAAAATAATTGACACATGAGCTCAGTTAAAGGCTAAATCAATGACAAATTCATGATCATAAAAACTTATTTCATTTATCTTTGGATCGACGAATTATTTTTAAAGGCCCCATGCCGCACGGCCATATTAACACAAATACCATGCAAACGTGATTTGTGTTCTGTAATTAGTCGTTTGCTATGTAAATTTGCATCCCGCCCACATTCGGAAGGTAAACTACACAACACTTGAATGATGTAATAAGTTCTTATGTTTTTTTTTGCTGCATAGGTAAGTAATAATACTATTTTATACATTTCTATTTTAATTACCTAATACCATAAAAGGTAAAATACATCTATCTATACTATAATAAAACTGTAACAAAGCCAAATCTGTACATTAAATATTTTTTGAAAATTTTAATTGGGGTAATAAAGTCTACTAAGTGTTATTAATATAGAAGACAAAAATAATCCTTTTACAATTTTTGTCTGTCCCTGTGAACACGTATCACTCTGAAAGTACTGAACCAATTTTGACGAAACTTGACACAGTGATAACTAATATTACAAGGTTACATCTAGGATACTTTTTGTCCCATAAAACGCAAGGGGTTCTCTGGGATAACGAAAGTCAACAATTTGTAATTAATGTAATTAGATTTTTTTGTGGCACCTTAGTACAAGAGCCAGCAACGTTGGAAGAACGAAAATTTTAGAAAAGCTGGTTTTTTAATATGAAGATATATTACGCTCATCCAAACAACATTCAGGAAACCTGGTAGCCGATTAACGTTTTGTTTTGTAATGCGCATCACACCTTTACAGGTCAAAATTTTAATTTATTAATGATTTTAGGAATTTTTTTTTCAGTTACTTTTATATATTTATATTTTATAAATACTATTAAAAACATGAATTTATCACTGCCAGACTGAAGCAGTCCGGTGAAGCTGTTAAGACCTTGCCAGGTAGTCAGTTCGAGGGTTTGGTTTTGATGTGAAAACGGTCACTTTTGAATAATTTTGCCATAAAAATGTATTTGCTTTCATATCATATTATTAAGTATTTAACTGCTCGTTGTAATTTGCAAAGAAATGTATCTACTAATGAGAGGTCCTCATGAAAAATGTTATTTCATGCAACAAAAATCCTTTTTTTATATTGTAGGGGGCAAAAGAACAGACGGGTCACCTGATGGTAAGTGATCACCGCCGTCCATAGACACTAGCAACACCAGGGGAGTCGCAAGTGCGTTGCCGGCCCGTGTTTGAGGACGGGATAGGAGTGGGGAGGTGGCTATCCGGCGCTCTCACTGACCGAACGAAACGCAACAGAGCAACAAGCACGGTTACTTCACGTCGATTTATTCTGGGAGGGTACCGGTAAGGGTGGTTGTACCCCGGGCGAGCCGACCCATTTGTGATGAAACCAATAATAGCTTCGGCGTGGCTCTACCACATACTAAGCTCCTTTTACTTATAGAAAAAAGTCGTTAAATTAGTACTGAAAATATTTTCAGGTAGACGATATTGGTGGATTTTTTTTTATTTAATAAGATGATTTAGTATAATAAAATAATATAAAAGTTGTTTGAAGTGGAAACTTCTTTAAGCACGTTGAGCGGTATTTTTGAAAGGAGACAAATTTATATTTTCGCGTCATGACATGTTACATATGTAAGCATTATCGGCCGTATTGCGCATGCGCGGCCTGTGTCAGACTAGCGACGCGTAATATAGGGACGTGTGTATATGTAATATTGATAATTTGCAGCTCATTATACGTTTGATTGATTAATACGTGGGTGGCAACGCAATTGCAAGTCCTCTGGTGGTGTTAGTGTCCATGGACGGTGGTGATCACTTAAGATCAGGTGACCCAACTGTTCGTTTGCCACTTATGACATAAAAAATCATACGTTTAATAGACTTTATAAAAATTTATATAATTATTGCTCAGAGTGTCAATAGATATGAAAACCACACTAATGTTAATAATTTCAATAGACAAATTCTTAAATTTAAATATATTTTATATCACACTATAATTAATATGAAAATTCAAAAGGGAACAAACACATTGTAAACTTTTTTATTTTATTTCCTCTAGATATATTTTTATAATTAAATTAGTGACAATGTTAGCATTCATTCATATGTTGATGTAATGTAATAGAAAAATTATTAATATATTATGTTTAGGAAACTGGTTCGTAAGAAACGATTTAAATTTAAAAAGAATACTGTCGTTGTTTTTCTTTGGGGATTGTTTTTTTTTTCATGAGGTGGCTTTTTGACGCTGAATACATTACATAGTATAAAACAAAGTCCCCTACCGCGTCTATCTGTCTGTTGGTGATAAACTCAAAAACTACTGAATGGATTTTCATGCGGCTTTCACCAGTAAATAAAGGGATTCATGAGGAACGTTTTGTCAAGGATTTCTTTATAATCAGGGCGGGAAAACGTCAGCCGGACCCGCTAGTATATAATAAGTAAAAAAGGTGAAGGAGTTTTTTAATGAAGAACTACACATCGGACTAGTATTTATATTAACATTAATTTCATTGTTTTGGGTTTTCAGTTCTGTAGGTAGTTCTTATGGCTGCCTCGACTTTTTTTTACTAGTATACTTACTGTCTATTACAAATCTATTTCTTCTTTTTCTTGTTCTTCTTACTTTGGCAATTAATCCTCTTTATTAATTAAAGAACGTCTTTTTATGATTTCAGTGTTCCAAGAAGGTGTTAGCCCTCCTATTAGAACGTGTCTAGGCAGTTTGGCGATATGTCAAAAAATCTTTTCTTACCAAATCACATTTCACATATGCACAATAATCGAGCTGTATCACCTAAGATGCCAGTAATATTGCATAATATAAGATAACATAATGCAAGAAATGAAAAAAAACCACCACATCGTCACAGCTTACAATCCGGACAAAAGTTCATATTGCTTTCCCGTTAAAATGATTCAATGTGATTTTTTTTACCTGTATTTTTGGCGAACACTCTTTTTATTACTGCCATTATCGAGTACTAAATATTGTGTAAAATTACAAGTTGGTGTCGTGCGATTATTTCAATGTAAATGTTAATGTTCCAACAAGATGGTGGCTGCTTTGTTACAACTTTCCAGTGAATTCATGCTGCGTGGTATTATTTTCCATTCACTTTACTTATGCACAATAAACATACTATAGTACATAAAACACCACCAATTTTACACAATATAGAGTCAAGTAAAACAAGATTATTAATAAAGTATAAAATCCACTACAGGACAAACTAAAATCCCGGCAAAAACTCTTTCAATGTGAATTGCCATTATGAATTTTATTTGCATAGTAGATTTAATAGAGTAGTAAAAAGATTTAATACCCCAAGTATTCAATCTTTTTAACTTTTCCTGTTCGGGTTTTAACCTCTTTCTTCGATACCATCTTGACGCTAAATTATATTGGCTATAAAAATTGACTATGAGTGACACTAATACATTTTAATTTAGAAAAGCGTTTCGAATTAATGAAGCTAGTCTAGTAAAGGTTAATCAAGTTAAATAGATATAAAAGTCACAAAATATTCGTTTTGTTTCCTTTTATTTGGTCGTCGTAAGATATAAATCTTTATTAAAAAATGTCGATTTAAATATTTATTCAATGCATATGCAAATTTAATTTTATATTGGACTGATATTATAATGTTCACACGGCATGCAAGCCATGATCGTAACGCAAGAACGTGCAGCATAAAAAAGGCGAATTCTCTAAATGTCTAATTCTGATAGGCACTAGGGTCTATTACAGAGGCACGCCGTAACTCAGAAACAAGTAAACACGGCAGCCGTGACATTTGCATAACTATCGACTTTTTAAATCTATGCAAAATGCGACGATACGCGGTTCGGGCTCACGAGTCGACCTCCCCCCCTCCGCACCTTCAGTAAAATACATGTGATTTCATAATGTGTCCCCTCTTATCTCCGTTCATATACGATCAACTTTACTAACATTATATTCTCAGGGGCTTGATTGATTGAGGATGGCCTTAATAGTTTCAAGATGGCCGACTGCAGTATGACGCCAAAACGTCGATAACGATAAAAATCTTAATAAATAAACAGTTTAAAAGTTGCGTACACGCATTGCTGGAGGCGTCAAAAGTAGGCGGTACTTATGATGAATAACGTGACGGAATCCGACGCCCAATCGTATCGATCTCAATTTTAATTATACGAATCGAAAACATCGCGCGACCATAGATCGAATATTAATATGTCGATGGCGGTTGTTACGATAGCCCCCATATACTCTTTGAGTCGCCCGCAACGTTCGAATTTTGAATATGTAATGCGGAATTTGATTTGCGGAATCGGACATTCCGCGAAATCGATTTTACCGATAACGAAGAAATATAAAAGGATAATTTACGGTTTCTATTTAAATTTAATAATGTATTAGTTGTATTGCTTTGTTTTATGGATATATAAATTTAAAAAAACAGCATATAAAACGTTTTATGGGAATCATATTTATTACTAAAAAGATAGTAAGGTAAAAATAATTGTTCTTTTTACATTACACTGCGATCACGATTTCGATAACATCTAACCGAATGCCTACGACACGAAATTAATTAACTTTGCTCTCCGTCTAACATCATGTTAAACATCGGCTACTCCCATACCAATTACTACCGACAATCGGATCAACTAACAAAAACGGCGCAACACTAGTCTCAGATGGCTTTTTAATAAAAAAAAGAACACTCACCGCGCCAGCGCCGCCTTGTAAACGTGCTAACGAGCCCCTGATGGATGATCGTGCAACGGTCTAATACGTTTTTCTGCCACATTAACATCCTGCTATTACAATTTTCATGAGCGACAAATAGTTTTAATAATATCATACAATGACAGTGGAACATTTAAAAACTTATCGTGTCGATAATGTATGTAGACAATTTGTGTAAATGGTGAAAAAATTACATAAATTTGCTCAGAGACGCGACGTCGCAAGTCGGAAAGGCGAGACGATACTTTTTTGTGATCGCCTCATAAATACATTTGCCAGTAAATTGGTCATATGAAAGCATGTTGGTGAATTAAAAAAAAATCACATTTAACCGCCGATCTGTGGCCGTTATCTCGAAATTACCAGGAGTGGACCACAAGATCGCATCGATACGCGAGTTCCTTCTCGATGTAAATTGTATAATTAAAGAAAATGTTGCGATTGTTATCCAATAACGGGTGTTACAAAGGTAGTTGTGTTAAATAAAGCGAAAAAAAATGGAATAATGTTGTGTGCGTTTGAAAGTAAGAATGATCGAAAGATAGTAATCGCTATTATATGTCATAGTAAACATATGACCACTTTTTTTTTTTTCTCGAACTGACTACGCTATTGACCCGGAAGGGTCTTCACAGCTTCACCGGACTACTAAGGCGAGCGCTTAAGGCACTCAGCCGATTTTATTTTGACAATTAGCTCAAGGGTGCACGGCACACCTCGGCTTGGGCTGTTGCCTAGTTCATGCAATTCGCGACCTTAACCTAAGCTAGGCTACATATTCATACTTATATAAGTTATTGAAATATATATGTGTACCAAGCATACATACCTCAATAACTCTTATATGTATTTTGTGTCGGATAAGTTTTCTAAACTATTCATAGTTCGATACACAAGTTGTTCTTTGTATTGACTTGAAATAATCTCTGTCATTGGCTAGAGATCGCGACACACATCTATACATCTACATATACATCTACCAGAAATAGACACATAGATCGCGATACATAGATACATATAGATCGCGATATATATCTACCAGAAAATGCGGAATACGTAAGAACTCTTTAACTTCAATCTAGGATATATATCAATTCATTGATACCCATAGTTTCATTTTCGTTATGTGAAACCATTACTAAGACAAAATAAAGACATTAATAGGTCTCTTATTTTAAAATCTTAATTTGCTCCACTAATAGACCCAAATCCCCGATTCTAGTCCATGGAACATATGCATCCAAAAGTTACCTGGAAGAGATTGCTATTAGCAATAAGGTCGCCCTATGTACTAATCACATAATCTGAAAAGTTTTATAGTGTATATGTATAATAATGTACAATAAAGATTAAATAAATAACTCACTAATAGGTTTTAAGTTATCGCTGTCAAATATTATAATTCCTGCTTAATCCCCATGGAAGAGCGCTATGATATCAATTATTTCTTACTATACTTAATTATATTCTAAAATAACCTTTATTAACCTGTAAAGTATCGTTTCGTTTCGGACAAACAAATAGATTTATGTGAACAAATTAATGAAAACACAAAAACTATGAACCTTTGAATATAATGAAAATAAGGGAAAAGCATCTTGTTAAAATTACTCAACACATTTTAATCGCGTTAATTAATTCCATACAGATAGATAATCTGATATGAACTAAGTAATCTAATCACATAAGGGTAATAATATAGTTTAATCTATACTAATATTGTAAAGTTGAAAGGTTTGTTTGTTTGTTTTTTTCAAGTTAATATATTATAGCCTATGACACTCAAAAATAACGTGGCTTTCTATTGGTAAAAGAATTTTCAAAATCGTTTTTTTTTTTCGAAACTGACTACGCTTTTGACCTCTCAAGGTTTGTTAGGTTGAACGTGCTAATCTCAGGAACTACTGGTCCGATTTGAAAAATTCTTCCCTATTTAGGTAGCTCATTTATCGAGGGAGGTATATATCACGTTAATACTAATGAAGAATGTTTCAAAATTGGGATTTTTCCCCTTTTGAGCGCTTCCGCTGCGTGTTAGCGTTAGCCCAAACTATTCCAAGCGGACGAAGCCGCGGGCAGGAGCTACTTTCAAATAATAATGTCGAATGTGTGTAAGCTCACCGCTTCAGAACGGCTGATTCTATTCTCTTGTGTTTGTTTTTATCAGGACAAGGTTTGTATCAAAATGTTTGAAAAATCGTAGGGAACGGGATAAAAAACGTCTATATAAAATGTCGAATGAGTGAGTGAGACTGGAGACAGTAGGGAATATTATAAAAAATATTGTCAGTTTTGAAAACTTAACGTTCAGTTACACAGTTGTTATTATATTTCATTACATGGTCATGAGTAGTCCGGTGAAGCTGTTAAGACCTTGCATGGTCAATAGCGAAGTCAGTTCGAAAAAAAAAATTACATGGTCATACTCTAAAAGAAAGATTTGGTCTCATATTCTTCGTTATTAGGTAAGATAATAAATATGATATAAGAGTAGCATAATCGAAGGATAACAATCGGTTTTGTGTTCGAATAAAAAGCCGTTGGTGTCATTTCGATTGCGACGGTGGCGCGGTGTTCGGGCAGAGTTCGAGATTTGAAAATTAGCATTTTTGTCGAATAACTCTAGAGCGTTGTCTCGCTGTGCGCCCGATACCAAAGTCCACGCTAGGACCCCGTTTTAGTCGATTTTTTGAGAATATCACAGGACTTTTAAACGTTCCTGGTAAATATTTCTGTTTAACGTTTGTTAAAGTCTGCATTTACGAGATTAATTAGTAATTCATTGGCTAATATCACTGTGATATCTAAGTGATTTAAAGTAAAAATAATATATCGCAGTGAATCCATAGAAGTTCCTTAATAAATAAGCCCTTCGTAATTCAGCAGATACTCGATAAGAAAGGGGTTTACAAATGTTGAATGTTGTTAAGATTCCAAACCTATTTTTTTATTTATTTTATGTAGCGGATATTACTCGGAATTCCTCATTGATAAACAGGAGACCATATACCAATAAAGGTTAATTTTGTACGATAGTTTATAAACGTGTTTGTTTTGTGTATCGATACGTATATAGATATACCATGTGTATACATAGATATACTATACCTGTATATGTGTATTCGTATATGGCACATAAGATTTTTTTAAGAAATCCTAGTTGTGTCCATACTTTACATGGCTAAAGGACACAGAACAAATAATAGTAACGACACACTTATATTTAAAATCCTTTGTTATTTTCTTTAGTCAATATAAAATTCAAATTAATGCTCGTACATATCTCTGAGATTTATAAATTCCAACATAGTTTGAACAATTACTATGAAACTTGGGACACCTAAATGTTTTTTCCTTTAAAAGGTTTTATGTCTTCACTTATAACCATAGTCAAAAACAAGATGGCGCTGCATTTTATCAACTTCTATACCGTTCATCGATTGTCACGAAAATTTGTATGTGAATATTTTTGAACATAAAGGGTATTTATATAATATTCAATTTGCAATAACTTATATTTCTATTATACATATAGAATAGCAAAAGACACATACGGAATTTTAAGTAAAGTTAATATATTAATATAGTTTTTTAAAAATTCGAATGCTATAATCGAACTAGCAAAAAGACAAGAGTGTTTCATTCTAAAAATCGTTGACCCTTTATCTTTTCTCTGCCAGCTCACGCTCATTGGGCCAGAGCCGAATTTATGTCGTCGAGTAATCCGGGCCCATTTGTATAGATAATTTTTATTATTGCCATCTCTTCGTAGCCGGCCGCAGACGATAACCGGCGAACGAAAGAGTTCGTAATGACAATTTAAATAAGGAAGATGTATTCCTTTCGGCGGTCGATAAGTTCGAATTTGGATTACGAAGGAATTTGTAAATGGAATTTGAATTTTAAAAATATGAGATAGGGTTGTGCATACAGTATTACGAGTTTAAGATAGATTTCAGTCTCTATTTTCAAGGTAATTTGTGCGGTTTTGTTTATTAGTAGAGTCAACGGCGGAACGACTAGTAGCTATACTGCGTTCTAAGATAATATATTCACATCTCATTTAATTTTCTAAATTTCAATTTCTAATTCATGATCATTAAATTAACCGCAATATTCTAGTTTCTATGTAAACAATGTATGGAAGACCAAAGTAAATTTAAATACATTGTGTTGTCTACACATTATTTTTATGCATATATGAATAAAGAAAAATAACATTTAATATTCAACCCTCACGGTCCTTTATTGCGTATAACAAAGATGTTCAAGAGAAGCATACCCTATAAGAACTGTTCTCGATGGTTATACGATTTCAATAAATTTGTAATACTAAACAATTCTCGTTTCCTTTTATAACCCTACAGAGTACAAACTATGCGTGTAAACTATTTTTAACATGACCACACCGAGTTTTATCTGCTCCTGCTCTTATGTCCGCTTTATCTCGGCCAGTGCATTAGTCTTCGATAATACAACGATAAAAACATATCGGTCGGCGCCACGCTCGATTCAGATTGTACTCATTCGATTTAAAAGAAAAAGAATCGATTCCTCCCCGATAAAGATGTTATGGCTTGTTGTCGTAGTTAAGTCTCTTAATTGTGCATTCCTATATTATGTATTTATGTAAAAGCAATAAATTTTGTTAGGCTGGAGAGCTGTTAACATTTTATGTTTGTCGGTAAATGGACTGAGATTTATAAAAAAAAGACGAGATAATTGATCCTTAAAAACATTTTAATGAAAATACCCTAACATGTCGTACGCCTCTAATAGCTCTTTGTGAATCGGTCTATTTAGTATGAGACTATTAGGTCACATCACTACCCTGTCAAAATGGCGGTCTAATTTCCCTCTAAAATTAATAACCCGCATCGCACGCCGTTTTTCATCAACCTCATTTTAGTGAGGTTATTATTAATCGCGTCTATTCTAAACATTATTTACAGCGCTTTCATAACGTCGACGCACGTTGAAAGACTGGAAATTTTGTCTATTCGACAATATAGTGCGATAACTGGTGGGCTAATGACGCCATCAAAGCAACCATTTTACCCGCTCAATTTATGTGTATCATTTTATAGAGTCATGTGTTGTTTTTTTAAATAAGTTACTAAAGCGCCCAAGTTAAAATACAATTTATATTCCTATGTTTGCATAGTAAAAAAATATGTAATCAGGGCATATATTGTATTATAGTAATCGTCTGTACGTCCTCATATATACGTAGATTAAAGTCTTGTCTTCTCTTGGGACATAGTGAGTAATAAGGTTTTGCCCAACAGTAACTTTAAACATAGTACTGTTTTATGAGAACGAAGAATATTACCAAAACAATATTTATTCAACATTAAAAAATATAACAATGAGATAATACGAACCGGGGCCGAACGCCGAAAGCTGAATACAATTCCTTGTACAGTGGGCCGAAAGCGATCCAGATCTGGCTATCAGGATCTCAGTTTGTTCTCACATCATTACCCGCGCCGACGGCTACAAATTTACATCCAACACAATGGCTATCCACCATCGAGACATCATTAAGGTGATGCCGATAGCGCCAGCCGCGATTCCGCATAAACGACCTATCGCTCGACCTAACGCCGTCCGAACTTCGTCCTTACACATAGGGACGTAAAATCCGGTTTCGAGTAGACTAAACTGGTTTATACACGAGAAAAACCATCCCAGTGTACTGACAGAACGTCATATAAGTTCAAACGGGTCGAGCTATTATAAACGTAAAAATAAACGAAGCTAAAGTTGAGTTTGAATTGTTTAACAGAATGCAGAGCTTCGGAGACCGTTTAGGAAAGGATCAGTTTGAGCCGAAGCTCCAGGCTATCGCAACCATACAATGGGACTTATAATATGGGTGATTGCGGAAAAATTGGTAATATGATTTTTGTATCCGATTCGTGGCTTTTCATTCTTATTTCGCTATCGAATTTTTATAATAATGATTTATGAATCTGATAACTAGTGATCGTTCGCATTACAGTAATTTCGCAGTACAGTATTATCACAAAGAATTATATGCAAAAGACATTACATCAGGTATAACCAGGCTGTTTGCATACAATACATGCTTCGTTACGATGCGATTGACACGCGATTGATGCGCGATTCGTGACGCGAGTCTGCACGCGTATCGCGGCTTCGAACATGTCCTAATTTGCTTCGTGCTTTATTCAGCACCTGTTTTTGTTAACGTTCGCTTAACTGATTCATCGAAAAAATCTATAAGTAATTTTAAGAAACTCGTTATTGTGATTTCGTATTTCGCTATAGCATAGCGATAGGAAATGTAGCTAAATATCGGCTACGATGTAGCAAATTCCAATGACATATCAGCCATAGTATAAATTAAAATATGCAGTCTTTTTTATAACCTTAGTTGTGAGAAGAATTCGGTATAAGAAGGATCATGTAGTAAGTAAATTTATCCGTTTCTATTATCGATATACACTTAAGTTTAAAGGATAACTAAGTACTAAATGAATACCCATCCAATCACACGTATTATGAAGTGATTATTTTCACCAGGAATTTTCACTAACTGGAATACTATAATGAGTTCAGAAGATAAAATAAATTAAATTAAAAAAAAGTCTACAATTTTCGGAAGAATATTTATTTAGCTTTATAAATACATACATTAAATAATAGAAATTCATACCAAAAAGGTATATTTACGTAATGATACTTCACATACACTCGTACTTCAACCAATTATAATGTTAACAATGCAAATAAGCCAAACTAAATATACATTAACATTTGAAACAATCAACGTAATTATATTTGCCTCCATTATCGCATCGATCGCAAACATGTTGTGTGATAATCATCAAAAACATCACAACTCGCAAAAACAATACTAAGATTGCGATGATGAAAACCGGCCAGAGTCCACAAAGCGAACAATCGACGAACCCTATACGAATGAACGAGATAAGTGAAACATGGCTACCGAGCAAAAATAGTTGAGATAACGTTCCGATCGCATCTGTAAACAATGGTACGGGTACCACGCTCTCATTAGCTTGCCTTGTCGAGATACGCGCGGCGCGGTCTGCCCGGGAAATTGTGCAATTCCGCGGGAATCCACTGAATCGAGTGAATCGATCCCGGCGATTTATAATCGATTGATTGCACGGTTGATGACGCAACACATATTAACATATAAACACGTAAATTGATATAATTAATTTATTCTAAAGACAATAAACTATCATAAATTTATCTCAGTTTGTAACATTATATTTGCATTATCTTTTGTTGATAATATTCAAAACGATTGAATATAAAACATGTTAAATATCAATATATACGACTTTAGGCGAAATATTAAAAGAACCTGTAATAAATATACAAAAATATTAATAGAAATTATTTTTAGGATGTTATTCTCTGTAACTACATTTCTGATTTTTCTCGCTTATATATAGATATGACATTTCCATTGGGAACAGTATTTTTTCTCTAAATGAAAAGTATCCTATGTCGTTTTCTCTACCCCTGACAACGTATGTGCTAAATTTTATGATGATCGGTTCAGTAGTTAAAGCATGAAAGCGTAACGAACAAACTCACATTCGCACATATATTCATTAGTAAGGATTTATTTATTGAGGAGGATTATAATTTAATATTATCTTAAGATTCCTAGAAGCAGCCTAAGTAATATTGAGGGTGGCCCGGCGGTGGCGTGTAGTGTCCGAGAGCGGCTTGTCCGCCCGTCAAGAACCAGGAAGAACCGAACCGCGATTGTCTGTGTCAGCTATCTATAATCTACTCGGCTCAGTCATGTGGTTGACTTCTCCCGCAACATTAATACTATATACGGAGTTGGTTTAAACCTTTAATAATATTTTTGATTTATGAGTGAAATCGCGAGTTTCTGGTATATTATTTATATTCTGTACATCTATACTAATATTATAAAGAGGTAAAGTTTTGAGTTTGTGACCTTGTAGGGGGTAATCTCAGGAACTACTGATCCGATTTGAAAAATTCTTTCAGTGTAATATAGCTCATTTATCGAGGAAGTTTACAGGCTATATATCATTACGCTATGACCAATAGGAGCCGAGCACTGATGAAGAATGTTACAAAATCGGGGGTTTTTCCTCTTGAGAGCTTCCTTTTTTTTTTTTTTTTTTTTTTTTTTTTCGAACTGACTACGCTATTGACCAAGCAAGGTCTTAACAGCTTCACCGGACTACTAAGGCGAGCGCTTAAGGCACTCAGCCGATTTTACTTTGACAACTAGCTCAAGGGTGCGCGGCACACCTCGGCTTTGGCTGTTGCCTGATACAAGCAATTCGCGACCTATCTGAGCTAACCTAAGCTAAACTATTCATACATATACGAGTGAGTTGTTGAAACATATATGTGTACCAAGCATACATACCTCAACAACTCCTATATATATTTCGTATCGGATAATATTCTAAACTATTTCAGTTTGATAAGGGAAAAAAATAAAACCCTTCCACCTGCATGTGTAAGCGTGTATGCGTGCACGTGTGTGGAGGTGATATGTGTAATGTTGTCGCAGTGATGTAAGATTTTGTGTCACTGTATCGCGCGAGCAGCGTACTCAAGGGCTCCACGCCAAGGGAACGGACCTAGGCTTGAGCTGCTGCCGAGGGGGGCCTAGTCTGGTGTGCGGGAGCGAAATTTACCCCCAGACCACGGCGGCGTGATCTGTGGTTACGCAGGCGTGGGCGTGAGCACGCTCTGTTTAGAGAGACAGGCTGGTACTGATCGTTCACTGCCGTTATTTCATCGGGAGGGTCGGTAAAAATAAGTCGCAGACGTCTTTTACAACGCGCAGCGTTTGATACG
>MU159122.1:279165-323295 GCA_015888305.1 Antheraea pernyi | reverse complement strand
TAATTAAATAAATAATTGAAAAGTAAATAAATATATAAAGAAATGACTGAAGGATTAAAGAAATACGTAAATAAATAGATAAATAACTAAGTAAACAATTAAGTATACCAAGAAATAAATAGAGCAATAAATAAATACAAAGGAACGGTCTCACTCAATTTCAGTAAAAAGAACGCAGGTGTGGTGCGCAGCTGTGAAGCACAGGTGCGAAGTGCAGGTGTGCAAATGACGAAAACCGAACACGCCCGAAGTAGTAACGAACGTCACTAACTCGCGAGTATCGAGATCGAGCGTAGAGCGTGCAGCAGAAGGGACGACCGCTCACGTCAACGGTCCGATCGGAACTCTCTGTACCTTGTGGGGTTTTATTCTGCAGGTTGAGTATCTTTTATTCAGAAAGAATGTACTGTTCCCGATAGGCAGATTCTACATTAACACCTGGACTGTCTAAAACATAAAGGTTTAATCTCCATAGAAACGAATGTAGACCTCATGAGGCACAGGTCAACAGAATAATAAATCCGGATTTATTAGAAAACTTTGAAGAATAATAATTTATTTATTGTAAAATATATTTTTAAAAGTAATTTCTTTATTTGTACCAACTTTTTTTTTTACTAAACCATGGAATTTACAGTTTACGACGTAGTAAATAAAAATAATTATTTTTTTATCTTTCGCGTTATTCTACGTTTGTAGAAAAAACGACACTAACAAAAAGTTGAACAAAAACAGGGTGTCGGTTTTTCGTGACGGTGTGAGGGCGCATCGTAAAAATTTACTCTCATTATTTTTCCCTAACGCACCAAAAGAAGTATAACTTCAAAAACTTTATCGACCAATCTCTGAACCTTAAAAAAATTAATAAAGAGATTATAATTATGAAAAATATACAGAAAAATGTTACACTAAAATATTAAAATCTCCCATCTGCGATGTATGTAGAAAAATGGATGATGTGCATCACTTGATGATGAAGTGTGCCAACAGCGTCGAAAGAGAATCGTCGACGAGTAGTATGAGAAGTAATTGCCAGAACATTTGTAGGTGGTAGAGCCACGCTGAAGCTGTTACTGGTTTCGGCTAGCCCGGAGTAGTACCGCCCGACACACAGAACACCGACGTGAAGTAACAGTGCTTGCATTGTTGCGTTTCGTTCGGTCAGTGAGAGCGCCAGAGGCCCACCTCCCGCCCCTTCCCAAACACAGGCTGGCAACGCACTTGCGACTCTGCGACTCCCCTGGTGTTGCAAGTGTCTATGGACGGTGGTGATCACCATCAGCTGACCCAGCTGACCATCGGTCACGGTTACTAGCATGTCATCACGCGAAATTATAAGTTTATCTTCTGCCAAAAAATATCGCTCGACGAGCCTCAACAAGTTTGTTTGTTTTTTGAACAATCTAATGATGTTTTTCGAATACGTTAGTTCTCGAAACACGCGAACGTACTGTTGTTTTATTTCCTCACACTGATAAATATCGAGACGTCAAGTGAATGCGTTATTGTCGCCGCAAAGTCAAATTTCACACTAAGCGTCGCATATACAGATGCATGCTGTTCATATAAACCGATGGTAATTGGACGAAAGCCAGATTGATGCTACTCGGAGACGTGATTAAAGTGTTAATTGATTTTCTACAAAGATTATAATAAAACCAACTCGTTTTCATATGAAAATTATCTTTTCCATAAGCCTTTCGTACATACATTATTATTGATAGATTAGTAACAGTAAAAAATAGGCCGGCGCCATTTACTAACAAGTTATAATAAAATGTATGGATCAATATCTACTTCATAAATGCCAACTTTGATGGTATTCGCTCGAATCGTGTCGAAGTTTATCAACCTTGTATATATATATATGAACGAGCTTCTGTCCGCGACTTCGAATATAGGATTTATCGGAATAGTTATTTTGGGCTAACGCTAACTTTAACTCGCCACTTTGTTTACGTAGAACGTGAAAATATTTTAAAGTAATACGCACGTTAACCCCAATTTTGAAACATTCTTCATTGGTTCTCCACTCCTATTAGTCTAAGAATGAGATATAGTTGAAGGAATTTTTTAAATCAGACCAATAGTTCTTAAGATTAGCGCGTTCAAGCAAACAAACCGTTCAGATTCATAATATTACTAGTTGTTCCCCGCGGCTCCGCAGGCGTTTTTTAAAACGTCTTAAATAACTATGGTGTCATAGTTACAAAGGTTTTTGTAAAAGCATTTCTTTAATTTAGACACCTACTTACAATCTTACATTACGCCATCTACTGTAACATGTAACGTGTACATTAGATATGTAAATACGAATAGTATATCGAATGAGATAGGATTTATCATTTTTTTTTTTTTATAGTAGCACGGCAAAGTGACTGCACTATGCCTGATGGTAAGCATAGTACAATCCAAAAACAATGGCGACCAACGAGTAAATACTATCCATCGCCGGTCGCCGCTGTCATGTCGGCCTGCGAAAAGCTGGATATGCACAGGCTGATCCCGAAACGCGACCCGCAAAAGCGAATCACTATGACGGGCTTTTTCGCCATATACATGGTGGTTGCGACCCAGTCAGGCTGTAAAACCCTACCACCCCGCTATCGCCATTGCCTCGTTCGTTATTCAGCAGGGTGCACCACGTGCAGGTGAGGTTGGCTTGGATGTCTCAATTCTTAGATGTTATTTGACACCCCTTACACCCCAAAATCATCCTTTATCATCAGTTTATCATCAGAAACATACCTGGAACTTTAATCTACTATGTATCACCCTCACACATTTTATTTTTATTTTTAACGCCCTCATATCATATAAAAATATCATAAAATTAGTTTTTAGTAAATTCAAACATACCAAAAAAATATTCTGGTCAAGTTTCTAAGTTTTAAATCTACAGATTAACAGATACAATTTTTTTTAATTTTTAACGCCCCCGCACAACCCTCTTGGAGTTGTATATCATAAAATTAGTTCTTGACAAACTCATACCAAAAAAGAAAATGTTGGCGAAGTTTCAAAGTTCTAATAGCAATAGAGTGGAAGACACAAATTTTTAATATTTTTAACGCCCTCGCACAACCCTCTTAGGGTTGAATATCAATAAATTATTTCAAACAATTAAAATTCAAACATACTATAAGAAATATTCTGGCCAAGTTTCAGAGTTTCAAAAGGTATAGATTGGAAAAAAATTTTTTTTTTATTTTTAACGCCCCCGCACAACCCTATTGGGATTAAATATCATAAAATTAGTTCTTGGTAAATTCAAACATTGAATTGAATTGAATTGAATTTCGTAAAATCCGTTCTTAGCTGACCTCTACTCGGTGAAAAGAATATTCCTACCAAATTTCAAGTCTTTATTAGCTTTAATGGTTCCAGCGATATCGTGATGAGTGACTATATACGTGGAAATCTCTTATATATATTTTATAATTTTTAACGCCCCTGCACAGCCCTCTCGGGGTGAAACATCATGAAATTAGTTCTTAGTAAACTCAAAGATGCTAAAAAAATGTTTGGGTCAAGTTTCAGAGTTATAAAAGCTATAGATAGGAAGATATATTTTTTATTCTAATTCTAATGGTTCCAGCGATATCGTGATGAGTGACTATATACGTGGAAATCTCTTATATATATATAGATAATTTAGATATACATTCTCATATATATATATATTGATATACCAGCTTTTGCACGCGGTTTCGCACACGTCCATTGCTTTATTTTGATGAATGGTGGTACCCTATGTCTCTTTCTGTACTCCTTACAAAGTGCACGTAAAATTTAATTATGATTGATAGTTATAGAAAGCAGAACAAACAAAATCGAAATCACATTGATTTATAATATTAGCATGATATATTAGCGACTGGCTGCTGGTTATTTTCTTGCGTTGTAGGTCCCGTGCATTATCATGTATTGCAATTCCATTATAATTAGAAATGAAGAACGAATGGACAGACAATAGACGATCCAGTATAATTGTACGAACGGGTCGGACGACGAGGCGCGCGAGTGAAAGTCACCGATGGTTTTGGAAGCGAGCTCTGACGTCACACCCGCGGTCCACCATCGTGTTATCTGATCGTGCGTGATTATGTCATGTAACCCGTATCGCTGTAATCTTTTTTTGTCTCATCAATCCGTGTCGCAGAGGCATTTGCCAGTGTCACAGTTTTATTTTTAGTATACAATTTTGTTATAGTATAAGTTATTGGGGTTCATTCTGATTTTAAAGTTACAAAGTATGAGTAATTTTAAGTGTGATTATTCGTTCTGTAGTTTATGTGTTCAAGAGTAACAAACGAACGTCTTTTCTCACAAATGTCTTAGTTTATAATGTTCTTTTTTTTAATTTGATATTTTTTTAATTTGATATTTGGCAATCAATCTTCTAGTAGATTAGCGTGGCTCTACCACCTACAGAATCCACGCTTCGTGGTAATATTTCCCATCCACTTCACTTGTGCAAAATAACCAAACTATATTTGGTAAAACAACACCAATATTACAAAATATAGAGGTAAATAATACAAGAAAAATATAAATTAACTGCATGATATTCCTTCCACAACGCTAATTGAATGTTACAGGATATTTAAACTTTATTTTTAATCTGTAAATCATATAGTTTGCGTTAAAATCTGTTTATTTTGTAATATGTTATTTTTTATTCTATATAGCAGTACCTACACAAAATTGGTTATAAAAAGTTATTATTTATCTACTTAACACAATTTCTTCTATTACAGATAAATATTCCGTTTGAAATATACGTAGAAGTATGAATTATCCGGTATGGTATAAATACAAGATAATCAATTTAAAATTTAATTAAATCTATCCCACTATTATCTGAATTAGGTTATAATATATTTTTATAACGTTTAAGACTAAATTCACGTCATCTGAATACTGAAGATATATCCGAGTCTTTCTGGAATTTTGTCTAGACAACCAGAGAAATTCTTTGTAACAAATACCAAGACTATCTTCGATACTGGTCGACGTGTCTACTACATAAAAGGAACGATATTTGTACGTATTTTAAAGTAATTTATTTAATTCAATTGATTTTAATTGAAGGAAGTCTTCAATTTGGTATAATATATAAGAAAAAATATGATTATAATAAAATACTGATACATTGATTCAAAATTAAATAATTATACTACAAGACCGAGACGACGCGACGTGCACATTGTAACAGAAATATGTAGGGTTGGCTCGAACACATATCTCACTTCTTATCCCATTTAAGTAGGGTCGGCACTACGTGTTTTTCTTTTCGACTGATGTCAAAAAATGATGTCCACGTGTCATCTCCGTATTCACACCTTTTATACACTCATCATTCTTCACACATTCCATCCATACCTTTGACGGTCGTTTTCTACTCCTATATCCGTCCACCTTCATACTGAAGACTTTTCTAGTTCTAGTCTCTTCTCATACAATACCTGTAAAATGCTAACCTATAACTCCTCAACTTCTCTGTCTAGGCGTGATTTTCAAACTTATCAGTGCAGACCAGTAGTGGTATGACCCTAATAGATAGGCCCTCCAGTTGGTCGAATATCACACATAGAGGAGTAAACATTAATTATTTCAAATAATATCAGTATATACTTTATATATGCTCTATATAAACCAATATATATTATTGAAGAAGTTTATCTTCGCAATGACTGAACTAAAATTGACGAAACTAACAGAAGATAGCGTTCTTTTCAGTATAGTATCTAGGCTAAGCATAATTACGCTTCTCCATAGGGCGTAAGAAGTAACAACAAAATTACAATAGAAGAAACACAAACCGAGTAGCTCCCAGAAAACAAAAAAATCACTTGAAAGAAGTCACGGGCACCAGTACGTATAAAACAAAACATTATATGCTAACATTGCCAAATATATGCGCCAAATGCGCCTTATCAAGTGGCAAAGCAATAATATTCTATCTATAATCTGTGACGTGGGAGTTTTTGGCGGGATTTTAGTTTGACATGAAGTGGATTTTATATTTTATTCATAATCTTGTATAATTCGACTCTATGTTATGTAATATATTTTACGCAATAGTTTGGTATTGTGCACAAGTGAACTGAATGTGAAATAATACAAAGGAGCATAAATTCTGAGATACCACAAAAACTCTACAGAAAGTTCTAACAAGGGAGCCATTTTGTTTAAAAATTGAAATTATCACATGACACACTCCAGACTTGTCAATTATGAAGTGACTTGGCTACATGGTCTAGGTACCTTTTCCTTCTTCTTAGGGTGGAAAGAAACAGAAACAAAAAAAAACATAATCAGTGACGTCTAACAATACTTTACGATTTGTTTTATATTGGGTTTACTGGATAGTTCTTTTAGTTTTTATGACAACAGTTTTCGACACATAGGCATATGTTTTTTTGGCGAATATTCGTCTCACTATTTCATTGTTTAATGTACACGTACTGACGTAGCAAATAAAATAAAGTTGTTTCAAGTTAGTCTTAGGTGGGAAGCGATAATGTATGCATGACTACTGATAAAGGTAATTTACAACACTATATTTTATACGAATTTCAACGAAGAAGAAACGCTACAGAAGCATGTAGATGATAAGACCACTTTCTTCGGACTTAGCACCCTTTGGCTTTCGCTTGATTTGTACTTATAACATTTCTTAAATGAAGCAGAAATCAAACAAGCACTGGTCAAATTTTTCACATCAGATTATAAATCATTTTTCAAAAATAGGATATCCAAATTGCCCTTACGCAATGAAATGATATTATTAAATTTTATTGACGTAAAGAAAAATATGTATTTTGTCTTATTACAAAACGAACAGAACTTTCCGAAAAACCTGTTATTTTTAGAATCACGGTTTCATGGCAATAATAATAGAAAACAGTAAATGGGTATGTATATTTTATGGTAAATAAAATGATATGCAGTGTGCATCGCATAATAAATACGTTTGGAAAAGGACCGCGATTTGCCAAAATCTAAAACGATATTAATTGTCTTGTCCAGTTAAACATGGACCGTGAAACGAGGTTATAACTTAAGTTACATATACAGTGGAGAAATCAACGGACGAGTAACGACTTTCGCCAACGCATTTAGGTCTTCATCGCGCTAACACCTGTGTCTTGATTGTAGCAACTGTTACGTCACGGAATCGGGCCTCTCCATAATCTGTGCACGATTTCCAGCTTGTTTACAACTGCAGCTGGATAACTTTTGGAGTGTTTTTAGCCTTTTTTTATATTATAGGAGGCAAATGAACAGATGGGTCACCTGATGTTAAGTGATCACCACCGCCATAGACACTTGCAAAACCATGGGAGTCGCAAGTGCGTTGCCAGCCTGTGTTGGTGTGGAGGAGAGGAAGAGAAAAAAGGAGAGGAAGGGGAGGTTAGGTGGGTCTCCGGCGCTCTCACTGACCGAACGAAACGCAACAATGCAAACACTGTTACTTCACGTCGGTTTTCTTTGAGAGAGTGGTACTACCCCGGTCGGGCCGATCCATTCATGCTGAAACCAGTAATAGCTTCAGTTTGGCTCTACCACCTACACAGTCTGTCATGTAGTGGATATTATATTTTATTCATGGTCTTGTGTTATTTGAGTTTATATTTTTTAATATTGGTGGTATTTTACGTAATATAGTTTGGTTATTTTGCACAAGTGAAATGGATGGGAAATAATACCACGGAGCATGACATTGACACAAAAACTACCTGGAAAGTTCTAACAAGACGACTACCATTTTGTTAGTTCATTGAAATGATCGCAAGAAGCTTGTAATATCGTTACCTACTCGACAATTGTAATAATAATCTCCTAGAAGATTGGTTGCCAAGAATAAAATAAATATGAACTTTAATTAGTGTTAAGCGACAATGTAAAGTGTGTAAAATGATATTCTGAGAAGCCAAATTTTAAAGAGAGAGAGAGAGAGAGAAATTGGCAATAAAGTTGTGGCACGACGCTTGTCCGTAATTAGATCCCGACTAAAATAAAAATATTTGAAGAAAGATTTACTGTAATAAATATGAGATAAACTTAGTATGGAAACAAACTCTTGAGTTTAATTGATAAAATGTTTTATTATTATTATTTATTTTATTCTTGGCAACCAATCTTCTAGTAGATAATTACTGTCATTGTCGAGTAGTCTAGTGCGATAATTTCAATGAACTAACAATACGGTGACTGTCTTGTTAGAACTTTCTAGGGAGTTT
Organism: Antheraea pernyi; assembly: GCA_015888305.1. Taxonomy (NCBI): domain Eukaryota; kingdom Metazoa; phylum Arthropoda; class Insecta; order Lepidoptera; family Saturniidae; genus Antheraea; species Antheraea pernyi. The sequence goes on along the minus strand of MU159122.1, from coordinate 315,046 downwards.
TTGTGGCAAGTTAGAATCCATCCTCCGTGGTATCATTTCCCATCTCCTTCACTTGTGCACAATGACCAAACTATATTACATAAAACACCACCAATATTACAAAATATAGAGTTAAGTAACACAGGATTATGAATACAATATAAAATCCAATACATGACATTCCAAGATTCCGCCAAAAACACAACTGTACTTATTTTTCTCTGACGCGTAATAAAATGGTTATTATCCAATTTGATCTTAATTTGCTTCTTACTTTACAAATGAAATTATATTCTGTGTCGTTCCATTGCGAGTGAAGCCGTGGTTCGGAGATAGTCAAGCATAAGTAAATAAACAGTTGTACGATAACATTGTTGCAGATAGGAATCTGGTTTGACGTTGGAAAGGATCTGCGCACCGTTACCTTACCAAGTTTGGAGTAAATAGTATCTATGGAGCAAGTCGACGATCCGTCTTTCAAAGTATCAAATATGGAAAATTATGACGACTCGAATAACTTTGGTTGCAAAATAATTACGTATTAAAAACATTTCATTTTTTTAAATATAATTATAAAATACAAAAATAAAAAAAATCGTATAATTAAAATATGTATTAAAATTATATTTTATGGTAATTGAATAGTTAAAGCGGTATTGCAGAATTTAGAAAAGAATAACAGAGCATTTATAATTTGAGAATTAATTAGAAAAACCATCGACTACGTAAAAAAAAATCTACTGCTTCCAGACACTCGAGAATGTTATTCTAGTATAAAAAATACAATTCTGAATCAGGAAAAGCATGGGAAAATGCCTCTTGTCTACATTACATTACGTTAAATTATGAAGATAAATTTAAAACTGACTAAGTTCCGTCTTTAGGATTTCATTGCCACATTTCTTACTGCCTATAAATTGCAGTGCTCGTACTACTGGCTTCTAATCTGTACGATATGTTTTATAATACTCACTCACTACTACTCATTTTTAGAACTCAGCCTAACCATGACTGCTTTTCAATAAGACTTACAGTATAGGGTAAACAAAGTAAGACATGTGTAGGACAGCAGAGTGAGCCACAAGTGCTCGGCTCACACGCATTGAAATATGTTCGCTCGCTAATCGCATAAAGTATTTATTTAACAACAAGAGATCCACTATTCGTCATAAGTGTCTACCAAAGATCGCCACAATGCCCTTGAGCCTTTCGTTACCACATCCTGCGGATTCCCGTAACTTTTATAAGGTAATCGGTAATTGAATCACGAAACACAACATTTGCATAAATTAATCATATTTATTGATTCTGAAAAGCTACTACTCTTTGTGCGAAGGTAAAAACAGTCCAGAAACAGCTAAATCTATTGAGATATTGGAATCAAGCGACGATAATTATCTCATTTCGGCTATTGCAAACATTAGTTAGTTGACTATAAGACAGTAATTAATTTTTCTTCCATCTCTTCAATCAAACTTTCCATGTAAATTCACAACAGGTTTTCGACTCCCACTCACTAATGATACAACTTCGCCTTTAATAACCGAACCTAGATCTGTACAGTCCGTGTAAAAAGTAATTTAACTGGGTGAGCCTCTCGACCTACTTCCCACGCGTCGACACTGCGCTCTCGACTGTACCGCTCGCCTCGTTTCTGCATTTGACTTAGATTAGTTTTTACGACTTCTAAATAATACATCTATTGCTTGTTATTAACGTATAAAGTGAACAGTTTATAGATACACTAACGTTTTATTCTCAATTTGTTCACCATTATTCTGGTCAAGCACCGTATAACTTATTATACTTAATTGTTCAACTCATTATAATTTTGTACTTGTGAGTTTTACTGTTTACAGTGCGAGGTATTTGACTCGAATGTGATAAGTTCATTAACCTCTTGAGATTCTCCGAAGACGTATATTTAAGTTTTACCTACATAAATTATATATGTCATAAATATAAATATAGTGTTTAAAATGTTTCAAAAAGGTGCCAACTAACTAGCAGCTACAAAACATATAATTTAATTAAGAATAATCATTAATATCTCTTAAAAACAAAGGCGATTGTTAAGCTATTACATTTTAAGTTTTACAGTTAGAAAATATAATATTTTAAAACACGTTTTTTGATATTGATTTTAACGCAGAACACCCCATGATATACTACCTTGTTTTAGAACCGCTATGTTTACAAATAATAAACGTGTAACAACACCTTTTCGATGTATGTAATAAAGGAACACCATTAATAAACACTTGAGACTCGGCACTCACCACAAACAGAATGGAAATCGCAAGACGCATTTCGCAGTCTAACGTACTTTCACTATGAGCGCGTTTAGTAGCATGATGACACGACCGTCTCGTATCGCGGCTGGTCACCGACTGATCCGACAATGTCATTGCCAAGGACTGGAAATTGCAAGCTGTTGCAGCCCGCCACCGGTACTCTGAGGAAAAGTTATCTCAACATTATCAACAGATCACTTATTATCTTTGGGCACTTTCATAACCGCTACAGCTTTTATTCATATGCCATTTAATTCTGTATCATTTCTCTTTTAAATCTGACGTATCATTGTAACACTGAACTCTCCTTTTTTTTTCAGAAATTCGGTATTTTAACTCTACCCTCCCAATACATTCTTGATAATGTATGTTTGCAAAAACTTGGAATTTATCAGAGTTTGAAATCGCCAATACGTCGTGGGCTGGCGTAGTTATGGCCATACTTTCCTTCGGGAAGAGGCCTATGGCCCTGCAATGGGTCTCTTACGGGCTGATGATGATGATGGTGGACATCAAAGAGAGACGTTTCGCAATTATTTCGCGAATAATGCGTGTTCTGAAAGTTGTGGTTGGTTTAAAAAAAATTGTATAGGTTAATAGAGTATCTTTTATTATAGTCGATTGATTGATTGCTCTATTTGTCACTGCGAGGTTCATTTTATGTGGAACAGTGCAGCGGACAAAAATTTGTTACTCTTTAGCAGCACCAGGGGAACACGTGCAGGGGAATGGGAGGTACACTTCCTGCGGACGCGAGTTAAACTAGCGCACCTATGGTAAATTATTTGTTCCAACTTACTTCTCAATATAAGCCTAACTATGATTGACCTAGGTCTGCATGTGTAGGCTTTATTCATTTTAATTTATACTAATATTATAAAGCTGCAGGGTTTGTTTGTTTGTTTGATTGAACGCGCTAATCTCAGAAACTACTAGTCTGATTTGAAAATTCTTTCAGTGTTAGATAGCCCATTTATCGAGGAAGGCTATATATCATCACGCTAAGACCAATAGGAGCGGAATGAACCAATGAAGAACGTTACAAATCGTTTTTTTTTCGTTTTGAGAGCTTCCATTGCGCGTTAGTTTACCCTAAGTAACTATTTCACGCAGACGAAGTCGCGGGCAGAAGCTAGTGTATATTAAAATCGATCTCTATTATCTCCATGGTTGTGGGAACTAGTTTTTTTCATAGATATTATAAGAACGTAAATCTAACGTGTTATTGGACTTTTTAGATTTATGTGAAAAAAATTGTTGCAGGCGTCTTGGAATAAGTAATAAAATATATTTCAATCATTTTTAGAAATGTCTGTCTGTCTGTTTGTTTGAACACACATCGCTGCTAAAGTACTGCGTTCACGATAAAACCCTCAAGAAAATCATAAAGCATATCCTCGAGTACCATTTAGTCTTAGTTTCATTAAAATTGTGCCACTCTATGAAAAGGTAACGTAAATGACTATGCGATTTAAATATGAGAGAAAAATGGATAACTAAATGGACTTAATACATTCAAATGATTTAAGACTAAACTCTTGGATTCATTCAAATGGGTTCACTCAAAAGTTATTGTAATTTTAATGACGACGCGATAAAAATAGATCAGTAAATGGACTTAATTTAATATATTCAGATCATCAGAAATGATGATTTTATTAGTCACTTTTTTTTTACATTAGGTTCCACGCGGACGGAGTCACGGGCACAGCTAGTTATGTATATAATTCTTACGTCCGTGTGTATGTGACTGAACTTCTGCTAAACGGCTGGACAGATTCTAATGACATTTTTGTGAGTGTTCAGGTGGATTCAAGAATAGTTTAAATTCACAATTGCACTTGATAGGTGGCGCTGCGGTTGGATTTAAGGATTTTTTTTTATCACCAAACCATTGTTTTTTTTTAAATAATGATAATTATAAAATTCACTGCATGAGCATTATATGATAAATCTATATCAGTTATTTGTATCGTTATATTGCAAAATGGGGTAAATCTAATTTTAGCCTTTGATACATGTAAAATAAAAAGACCATTAAAAAACTCAAAATCTTATGGACGTTAAAATTTGAACTTCGTTCTCGGTGTATAAACCTGGAAATCTTTAAAAAATAAACTATGTTATAGGAGCTATTAATAAATTTGAACTTCGTTCTCGGTGTATAAACCAAAATATGTTATAGGAGCTATTAATATTGGATTTAGTTCGTTTTGAAATATAACGACACATTTGTCATACCATTTTGTTTTTTAATACAAAATTCGATTTATCGTGGCAATTATTGTAATAAAAAACTCACAACTATGGAATATATTACATTCGCTACAACTAATAACAAATATATCTATTCAAGCTGTCCATACAAATATAATCATTGCGTTGCAAATTCACACGATATAAAAATTAGGTTCCAGTCGGTGGCAAGAAAGAGTGTGCGCTGGAGTAGGTCAGTCGAGTAATAGTTTGCCGACTGACGTCTGCGTTCGTCCCTCTCTAGCTTGCGTACATGACATAAGCAGGAGCGAGAGGAGAACGTTGCGCGTGCGCCGTACCGTTATACCGCTACGTATATCTTGAATGAAGATGATGTTTTCTCCCGCGCCAAAACAATGATGCCCACTTGTAATGAACCTGCCACTATAAAATCGAAAGGCGAGTTCAATTAACTTAATTACATGTTGTTAATTAGTGTCAATGTGTACTGCGCTTCAGTTCGCTGCCCTTTATCGATGCAGCGCAGTGTTTTGTATTAAAATTTTAGTATTTAACACGGTCTCATTCCTCAAACATATAATTCAGCTTAGATCATTTATGCTTTCCCATATTATGTTCCCTCTGATGGTTGTTTGTCAAGGTTAGTGATGCCAGGATATTTCGAAAGACGGATCTACATTTCGATGTTATATCGATACAGGAATATGTTAAGTATAGAAAATAATTGTTGTATTTTAAAATTACTCATTAACTTCAATTTTGGCTACATTTTAATTATATACGGCTTTTACAGTTCGAGACATGTGTCTACAGTCAGTCGTCTCCATACCGGCGTTGGTAATAATAGAACGCACGAGTATTTTCTCTAATTCTGGAGGAACTGTCAGGCACTACTGGAATATGTTGTTCAAATTAATGTTTCTAGACTGTACAAACAATACATATACTATATATTAATTTGACGTTTATGAATTAAGCTTAGGTTACTAATTGTACAATTATATTGGGGTACTTAAAATATAGACATTATCGACATATATAGACATAGATATCGATTCAAAACGATCTGTAATTGTTTAACGGTTAAAAATCGATACACATTGTATATGTTTTTAATTGGCATCCCTAGTAAAGGTGTCTTTTGAACGGATTTACTATTAATATATATTTGTGTGTATATGTATACAGAAGCAGGTTTATTTTATATCATCATTTATTTTCTTTATCCGCTATAACATTTAAGTATTTGTGTTTTAAACTATAATTATTTATTTTCATGTTTGCGCTATCTATTTCACGTATTAGAATAATAAAGGCTTGTCAATATGTTTCTTAGGAGAAGTAGTTAAGTCGTGAAAGCGTAACAAATAAACAAACTCATATTCGCATTTATAATATTAATGTAAGAAAGTTACAAATCATCACTTTGCGAAAACAACTAGTATGATGTCAAAAATGTAAGAAAGTAAGGATTATTAGGGAATAATATTATCAGATATTGATTTTTTTTTATAGTACAGGAGGCAAACGAACAGGTTGGTCACCTGACGTTAAGTGATCACCACCATCCATAGACACTTGCAACACCAGGGAAGTCGCAAGTGCGTTGCCAGCCTGTGTTTGGGGATGGGGAGCAAGAAGAGGGGTGGGGGAAGGAGGTGGGCTTCCGGCGCTCTCACTGACCGAACGAAACGCAACGACGCAAGCACTGTTACTTCATGTGGGTATTTCTGTGTGAGTGTGGTAGTACCCCGGGCGAGCCGACCCATTCAAGCTGAAACCAGTAATAGCTTCAGCGTGGCTCTACCACCTACAAAAATGAGCTGATGAACAACCTGAGGAGCTTCAACACTGGCCGATTGGCGAACACCATGAAAGGTTTATACATCTCTTTCTTCATGGAACAATAATTTCTCATCCTATCCCTTTCACCCTAACTTGTAACTAGATGGCGCTGTATCAATTTCTATATTCATAAATAATTTAAAAACAGAGAATATTTTCGCGCTATTTTGCTATAGCTCCACTATGTATTAGAACAGATAACAACAAAGGGGCGCGGAGTCGCGATTACAGCTATTATAATATAAATACGGTCATCAGTAAATGACGATTGTTAAAATATTTATTCATTTAAGTAGTTACACCCGTCCTCGATACATGTTAAAATGTTCGAACGTCAGTTGTGTAGGATTCTATTTGCGTTCTGTCTCAAGTCTCTTTGAAGCTTAATTCTGAAGTACATAATCATTTTAAATTTAAATAAAAACTTTAATTATGCTCATAAAAAGATGTTTAATATTCTTAATATATAATTAATATATAATTTAAAAACAGGCATTTCGCCAATATTTTGATTTTACTTTTGGCAGCTAATAAAAAAGTGTAAGGTAAAAGTGGTGGGGGTAAACACCGTATTGAAAATAATTCTTATTTGATCACTGAAGTTAAATAGTGTCAGGTGCGGTCAGTACCTGGGTGGCTTGTATTATTTAATTAAATCTTTTCTCTGTAATACAATAGTTTCTAAATCTTTTCTCTGTAATACAAAAGTTTCACTTTTATCGCATATGTTTTCAACACACCCAGTTCTATTACCCTGTCTTCAATTTTGAAAGCACATAAGATGTTTCTATGTCCTATGTCTGTACAATACACCCAGTTCTATTACCTAATCTTCAATTTTGAAAGCACATATGATGGCATCTTTGTCCTATAATCAAGCAAAAGAATTTAGAAGTGTTTGTGGGTGTGTTTAGTGAATAATTTGAGGATTGTACAGTGTTCTCTTTGCGATGCACTTTATAATAATTATACATTACTTTTAATATAAATCAATATATATGACAAAATAATATTGTAACCATTTTATTTCAAGATGACTTCATCAAAGATATACATTGTCAAGAATAATTTTTGAACATCTTTGCCATGTTTATAATAAGACTATATATTATAACATCACGCCATTGTTTTCTTACCTTCACCTCTCTCTCTCTCTTGCCTTGTACAGTGCAAAGTGAACACTATCAATATTTTTTATTTTAACCAAAGGCAGCAAACAAGCAGACCAGGCATCTGATGGTCAAAGGTTACCGCTGTCTATGAACGACTAGATCACGAGGGGTATTTCTTTTGTGTTGCTGATTTTGAGGAGCGTGTTTCAATCCCAATTAGAAGAACCTCACGTTGACCTTGAAGAAACCTTGAAGGAAGACTGTACTGGGTAACCGATTCCACAACGCCAAAGCGCACGTAATGATGGTTCAGGTGAATCTTAAAGTTTTCGCTATTTTGTTAGGTTTTAAAGTTTGAGAGTAAACAACCTTCTAGCGGCGGAAGATACGAGCTTGGAACTACTAAAAAGGCACTGTTTAAAAAAGTCGACGACTTAAATTTTATTTATATGATAGATTTATTTCGTTATTATTTTGTTTTAAATAACACCTTCAGAATTATGCCAATGTTTACCTTCTTATTCACTTGCAGTCAGCAGCTAAATTGATCGTTTGCTTAGTTTTTATCTCAAGCTTAGTAGACGACAAACTGAAAGTGTGTATTTTGATTCGCAGAATTAATTTAACACACACTTTCAAATGTTTACTAATCGTGGTGGCTGAGTCGGTTATCGCAGGATTTTTATCTCAAAAGTTGTTTGACTTCTCACAGCTGGATCTAAAAATGCGAGAGTAACTTCCAAGATTTGAATATTAATTACATTTTATTTTTTAATGTATCAAATAATTATTTTGATGTGAATATTATAAGTGAAAGCAATTAAAGTAAACACTACTTTGTATCGGAGGCACAGATTGTCACTTGTTTTATATCTAACACATTCTCATCTGGTGTTAAATTGCGATGTGATCTAAGATGGACTGGCTCTCAGGTGCAACTGCCGGAGCACACCAATAAATTCTTGGGCACAAATTTTCTGCTTGATTATGGTAAGCTAGTTACTAGTACCTAACTTATGAAAATGCAATGCTCGCTCGCAATGCGAGACAGTCTCAATGTCTTAGGCATAGATATTCGCAGCGACCTCAATCCCAGGGATTATATAGAGCGTGATCTCCACTGCATCTCGGAGACTCGGAATCCTGAACATGGTGTGACGGTTTTTCACGCCTGAACAGCTATATAAGCTTTATAAGGCACAAGTTCGGCCTTGTGTGGAATACTGCTCGCACCTCTGGGATGGTTCGGCACAGCATCTCTTGGATACCCTGGACAGATTGCAGAGACGGACTGTCCGCATTGTTAATGATACAGACATTACAGTGTTCATAGAGCCGCTTCAGTTGCGCAGAGACATTGCCTCACTGAGCGTGTTCTACCGTCTGTATCATGGCGAGTGTTCTGAAGAGCTATTCAACTGAATCGCTTCCTATCCCTTTCATAACCGCACCACACGTGCTGGTCTTTGGAGCCACAGTTTTACGGTAAATGCTATCTGGGCACGAACTAAAAAGTTCGCAACATCTTATCTTTGCCGTACCGTGAAGCTGTGGAACAATCTCCCGGCCAGTGTGTTTCCTCCTTCCTATGACATGGGGTCCTTCAAGCGCAACGTGAAGAGATATTTACGCATGTCGGCATGACAGCGGCGACCGGTGATGGATAGTATGTATCTCGGTGGTCGCCAATGTTTTTGGATTATACTGTGCTTACCATCAGGCACAGTACACTCACTTTGCCGAGCTACAATAAAAAAAAAGAAAAAGATAGCCAGGTGAACTTAGAAGTGTAGTCCGGTGAAGCTGTTAAGATCTTGCTAGGTATATAGCGGGGTCAGTTCGAGAAAAAAAAATAGTGAGCTTAGATAATGACCTACCACCATGTAATTATTTCATCGCGGTGTTTTCCTTTTCCGAAAGCTCCAATTAAATCGCATGGATTTAAACCTACGTCGACTGACGTACCAACTGAGCTATCGCCGAAATTGGAATCTCAAGTTAGTTTTATGGTTTTTAAGCACGAAAGAGTGACAAACGAAAAAATCATTGTGATGGAATCTTCACTAATCACATGACTTTAGTAGGGTGGCCAAAAAAAACTAATATTTTTGTTTTTAGAATCTCTTACGAAAATGTGTTAGTTTATCATGTTTTAAGAGAGTCATCAAGACGCATCCTCCTAAAGGTCCCTCAAGATTCTTTTAGGTTTCCAAATAGAGTAATAGTTTCACTTTTATCGCATATGTTTTCAACACACCCAGTTCTATTACCCTTTCTTCAATTTTGAAAGCACATAAGATGTTTCTATGTTCTATGTCTGTATAATACACCCAGTTCTATTACCTAATCTTCAATTTTGAAAGCACATATGATAGATTCTTTGTCCTATCATCAAACAAAAGAATTTAGAAGTGTTTGTGGGTGTGTTTAGTGAGTAATTTGAGGATTGTACAGTGTTCTCTTTTTACGATACACTTTATAATAATTATACATTACCTTTAATATAAATCAATATATATGACAAAATAATATTGTAACCATTTTATTTCAAGATGACTTCATCAAAGACATACATTGTCAAGAATAATTTTTGAACATCTTTGCCATGTTTATAATAAGACTATATATTATAACATCACGCCATTGTTTTCTTACCTTCACCTCTCTCTCTCTCTTGCCTTGTACAGTGCAAAGTGAACACTATCAATATTTTTTATTTTAACCAAAGGCAGCAAACAAGCAGACCAGGCATCTGATGGTCAAAGGTTACCGCTGTCTATGAACGACTAGATCACGAGGGGTATTTCTTTTGTGTTGCTGATTTTGAGGAGCGTGTTTCAATCCCAATTAGAAGAACCTCACGTTGACCTTGAAGAAACCTTGAAGGAAGACTGTACTGGGTAACCGATTCCACAACGCCAAAGCGCACGTAATGATGGTTCAGGTGAATCTTAAAGTTTTCGCTATTTTGTTAGGTTTTAAAGTTTGAGAGTAAACAACCTGCTAGCGGCGGAAGATACGAGCTTGGAACTACTAAAAAGGCACTGTTTAAAAAAGTCGACGACTTAAATTTTATTTATATGATAGATTTATTTCGTTATTATTTTGTTTTAAATAACACCTTCAGAATTATGCCAATGTTTACCTTCTTATTCACTTGCAGTCAGCAGCTAAATTGATCGTTTGCTTAGTTTTTATCTCAAGCTTAGTAGACGACAAACTGAAAGTGTGTATTTTGATTCGCAGAATTAATTTAACATACACTTTCAAATGTTTACTAATCGTGGTGGCTGAGTCGGTTATCGCAGGATTTTTATCTCAAAAGTTGTTTGACTTCTCACAGCTGGATCTAAAAATGCGAGAGTAACTTCCAAGATTTGAATATTAATTACATTTTATTTTTTAATGTATCAAATAATTATTTTGATGTGAATATTATAAGTGAAAGCAATTAAAGTAAACACTACTTTGTATCGGAGGCACAGATTGTCACTTGTTTTATATCTAACACATTCTCATCTGGTGTTAAATTGCGATGTGATCTAAGATGGACTGGCTCTCAGGTGCAACTGCCGGAGCACACCAATAAATTCTTGGGCACAAATTTTCTGCTTGATTATGGTAAGCTAGTTACTAGTACCTAACTTATGAAAATGCAATGCTCGCTCGCAATGCGAGACAGTCTCAATGTCTTAGGCATAGATATTCGCAGCGACCTCAATCCCAGGGATTATATAGAGCGTGATCTCCACTGCATCTCGGAGACTCGGAATCCTGAACATGGTGTGACGGTTTTTCGTGGATTCGTGTCCAAAATAAAAGATCACGAAATCGTTTCATTGGGAAGCGAGGAAAAGCGATTCCTGATCCTGAAAATAATTTTATAGCAACGGAAAATAAAGTTCCTATTTACATTTATAATGTCGCGAAGGGCCTGTCTATGTGTGTCATCAGTACTTACATTATGAAATAGAGAAACATCGTAGTGAAAAATGAAAAGATAAACATGAAGTTCATTTCAGTTCATAAAGAAGAACATCATACAAAATATTTGTACCTAAACATTCGTTATTAATTTTTATGAGTGATGACTTCTGGCCCAAGGGGATAGCCTATCGTCGATTTATAAACATCATCAAACGTGATAAAGAGAATGTCCGTGTGACTAGCGAGAATATTATTTGCAGTTCTAATATATGAATAACATCAACTTGATAAGTTTTAACTGCAAAAACGTTATGAGATCGGTGGGTTGTGTACGGGAGCTTTGTCGATCGGCAGATGTCGTGGCGTTGCAGGAGACGTGGCTATTGCCGCACGATCTCGGGTATCTAGCTACGATAGACGACGACTTTGCCTGCTCGGGTACCTCGGCAGTGGATACCGCAGCTGGGGTTTTGCGCGGCAGGCCGTATGGCGGAGTTGCTCTGTTGTGGAGAAAGGTTGCGTTTCCGTCGGTAACCGTAGTAAAGTGCGATAGTGTGCGTCTCGTCGCGATAAAAATCGAGCTCAGTGATCGTGCCATTTTGATATTTTCTGTGTATATGCCTACCGAATCCAATGATAATTTAGTGGAATTCACACAGTGTCTGAGTGAAATCTCTGCCATAATTGACAATCAAAATGTAGAGTCGGTGTTTATGTTAGGCGACTACAATGCGCACCCCGGTGAGTCATTTGCTATTGAACTTTTATCTTTTTGCGCTGATCAATCGTGGTCTTGTATAGACTTTGAACTGATGCCGCAGGACAGTCATACCTTTGTCAGTGATGCGCATGGCTGTCGACGCTGGCTCGACCACTGTCTTGTGACTAGTGCCGCGCGGCAGTCTGTATCTGCGGTCTCTGTGTTATATAATACTTATTGGTCTGATCATTACCCTTTGTCTGTAAGTAAACCCTTCCCCCTAAAGGGTGGCAACGCACTTGCGACTCCTCTGGTGTTGTTAGTGTCCATGGACGGTGGTGATCACTTAACATCAGGTGACCCACCTGTTCGTTTGCCACCAATGACATAAAAAAAAATAAAAAAATATAGATGTAATTTTAATTTAGTAATACCAAAGTTATGTGTACCTACTGTTGCTATTAATAAAATTGTCTGGGGTGACCGTGATTCGTCTCAGATAGCGAAATATTTAAATGTTTGTCACTCTAGGCTTCGTGAAATTGATTTTCCTTTAGAACTAAGACACTGCGCTGACTATATGTGTTGTAATAAAAGTCATAAAATCCTGTTAGATAACATGTATGACGAGATTATTTCTATACTCTCGGAGGCTGCTATATGTAGTTAATACTGCAGAGAAGCGTAGAGGGAAATACATTACCGGGTGGAATAGACACGTCCGTGGTGCTCATGGGAGGGCTCGGCTATGCTTTCAGGCTTGGTTGTATAGGGGTAAGCTGAGGGGTGAGCTGGTCGTCTCTATAATGATATGTGTGAAAGTAGACGAGCTTTTAAATCAAAATTAAAATGGTGTCAAAACAATCAACAACAGATAAAAATGAATATAACGGCTGAACTACACTCAAAGAAAAAATTCGGACAGTTCTGGAAAAACATAAATAAAATGAATCATAAGCCGGGCCTTCCCGTCAGCGTGGCGGGAGTGCAAGATCCTAGCGAGATTGCCACTATGTTCTCCCACTATTTCAAGGTGGACTCTGCCCTGGGGCTATCGCGGCAGGAGCCCGATGCTGAGGATGGTGGTGAGCGTATTGTTACTTTTACTACGAAGGAAGTGTTTGCGGTTATTAAAGGCATGGTAAGGGGTAAATCCCCGGGTCACGATAGCTTTGCTGCAGCACGCTGGTGTACACCTATCCAGAGTGCTTTCTATGTTTTTTACCCTCTGCTTGGGCCACTCCCACCTGCCTAACAAACTAATACGTACTATAGTTGTACCAATGGTCAAAAATAAAACTGGTGATGTATCCGATATAAACAATTATAGAGCGTATTCTCTAGCCACAGTGGCCGCTAAAGTACTGGACAGTCTGCTGAGTTAGCACTTGGACAAACACGTCTCGCTAAATGACGCTCAGTTTGGATTCAGGCCCGGTCTTTCCACCGAGAGTGCTATCCTGTGCCTCAAGCGAACTGTGCAGTATTACACGAGTAGAAAAACCCCAATATATGCTGTTTATCTTGATTTATCGAAAGCCTTCGATCTGGTTTCGTACGATATTCTTTGGGATACCAAATTAAGGCATGAAACTTGTCTACCTGGAGAAATCGTGTTATTGTTTATGTATTGGTATAAGAACCAAAAGAACTTTGTAAGGTGGGCAGGTTTTCTTTCGGAGGAGTACAGACTGAATTGGGGGGTGAGGCAGGGGGGACTTACCTAATCTGTACGTTAATCAACTGATTGATGAGCTCAGCAACACCGGCATTGGGTGTCATATAGACGGAGTGTGTATGCGCAGCAAGCAGCGGGCATACAGTGATTTGCGCGTTCAATATAATAACGCTTTCCGGGTGCTGATGGGTCTGCCACACCACTGCAGCGCCTCCGTGATGTTCACGGATGCTGATATTGATGGCTTTGCGGCGATCATGCGCAAACGGTGCGCCTCTATCATGCGTCGCATGCGTGACAGCCCCAACAGAATACTACGTGCGTGGACCAGTGGGACTCTCCGATACTGGCTCGCTGGATACGGCTACATGCAGTCGTACAGTGAATTTTTACCACCACCGGAGGTTCCACTCGGACCTACCACTTAATGTTATATCCTGTGTTCTGTGTTTTTGTTTATAATTTATTTTTCTGTTTTATTATTATTACTAACACTATTTTTTTAAACCTGTAATTGTACCCACAAATATGGATGTAACGATGAGTCTGAAATAAATGATATTATTATTATTCAAATATCGACTTAAAAATTTCAGGATCCAGACCATTATAATGGTAGAAAACAGTGAGATAACGTGATAAAAAAAATCGAATTTACTTTCGTGTTTGGAAATTTAAAAAAAAATTAAGCGACTTTTTAATCTTTTTTTTGAGCTCCATTTTGGAGAGGACTCTTAAAACATGATATCTAACATAATTTAATAAGAGATTCGAATAAAAAATCTTGTTTTAGAGCCACCCTAGACTTTAGCTATCCCGTCAGTTACAAGAATCCTACTAGTATCCGATTTGATAACATCACCTTTCTAAGAAACTAACTTTATTTTTATTTCATTTATTCACAAGACAACAGGTCCATTACATAAACAAATATTAGTTACTTAGATTAGAAATTAAATGTAATGCAAGATTAAGTTAATCGAGGTTGTAACAAAAATGAAATGCCACATTGTAGCGCAATCGTAGTACGTATCCGGTGCTTCAAACATTGGCTATCGTATATATCAGTGTTTCATTTTTCTGTACGAACTGTTGCGACGCTGATTAGCGTGGATACCAGACACTTACGCATGATTGTATAAGAGCGTATGCAAACATCCCAGAAGCGCTACAGAATCGCGGCAGCCCCGATAATAATTGTAAGATATTATAATATTGCGCATACATAGCGTTGATAGTCCTTTCACTCGGCTATCCCATAGGCTGCTCGTCTAGAAACAGTGGCAACATGTTTAGAGTAGATAGATTTTTACTTCATCATTACAACGAGCAAACTTATGGATGAACATGTTTCTTCTTACTGCGAGCGACCTACGTTTATTTCATTGTAATAGTCTTAATAATTCATCTCTCGTTCCGTTTGTAACAATATGTCCAAAATTCTTCACGTTACATAAGTCAATCAATTGTTGTGTACTGCCATCGTACCGGACTGTTCAAAGCACAGTACTAGATGCTATTTATGAGGGGCACGTTCGGGAGATAAAAAAATCATTTTTAATATAAAATGTTTTGATATTTAAAAAGTACAATTGAACATATATTAACTCCAAAACTAAAAGTTGTGTACCGCTCGAGGTATGCGACAATAATACCGTAAAACTAAACCTCTTTGAAGAGTGGAAGAGCCACGCTGAAGCTATTATTGGTTTCAGCATGAATGGGTCGGCTCGCCCGGGGTAGTACCACCCTCTCATAGAAAACCGACGTGAAATAACAGTGCTTGCAATGTTGCGTTTCGTTCGGTCAGTAAGAGCGCCAGAGGCCCACCTCCCTTTCCCTCTCCTCTCCCCCCTCCCTCCCTTTCTCCTAAACACGGGCTGGCAACGCACTTTTGACTCTCCCGGTGTTGTTAGTGTTCATGAACGGTGGTGATCACTAAACATCAGGTGACCCACAAGTTCGTTTGCCAGTTCTGACATAAAAAAAAACCTATTAAAAAATAACCTAACCTAAGAGATGTGAACTGGTCGATCACGAATAGTCCCTTCAAGTCTGATTCAATGTACCAGGTGGGTCTCACGATCCCCAGTTCCTTGTACTTGTCGCCTTATGCTGCAGGTGGCCGATGTGTCGCAATGGTCACAAGCAAACGTTTTCCCGTGTGGTGTGTTGGCGAAACAATATAGTAAACACCTAGCGTCGAATATTATCAAAACCGAGTCACTTTTGTATCAAGTTTATACCCAATAATGTACTTGAGATATTTTCCTTATCTGAGCTCCGCAGCGTAGAAAGTTCCGGTGAAACTCAACCATCGACTTGGGCGTTTATTTGTGATGCACTTTCGTTTTCCGACATTTGCTTTCGAAAGGATAAATCCGCTTTCGAAATATTATCTTATTTATTGAGGAAAATATAACTATGGATTATGGTAATTTTAACATTTGTCCGTATTTAGAAAGTAGTATATTTTAAAAGTATAGCTGTTCTAGTATTACGTAAGCGTTCACAGATGATATTGAACTGGAAGCTATGATGGCGTGTTTGGACACCGTGTCGATGGACATAAGTTCGTATCCTAACAAATGAGTCGGAGCGCACGGTGGAGGAAGACATCGTAACGAAATCATAACATGGTGGTAGGGCTTTTTGTAAGTTCGCCTGTCGACCTAAAACATTCTGTCACTAAGCACTTGTTAGTATCTTCGGGCAGCTGAACTTGAGGGCCAGTTCATGTAGTCTTAGCATAGTACAATCTTGCACCATATCATCATTTAATATCAGATGAGATTATCAAACACTAAAACCTGCAAAGTATATAAAAAAATATTGACTTTGACCAAAACTTGAGGCTTGTGAGGCGTGGAATACACTCCACGCATTACTGTATACTGAATGTGGGTACACCATATTACCCCACTTGCAGCGATAAGGAAACATCTAAGCTGCTCCTGCGATAGTTACTACTATACAATTAATAACACTGTCAGGTGACAGCGAGGAAAAAAAAACAATATTTACGAAAGAAACTCGATCTAGTTTATCTTAAGTGACTTAAGTAACATAAATGTGTCTTACCTTAGCGTTTGGCAGCAAAAAAATTGTTGAAGTTATTACTTATTATACTATTATTACTGGACACTCTTAACATAAATTACCATGGAAGTTAAAAAAATATAACACTTAAATTCACTATACCCTCCTAAGGCTCAAGCTATAATAATCGAGATGAGTTAAAAACGCAGTGTTCAAAATTTTGTTCAATATGTTTCTACATGTTCTAGTCCACGTATTTCTTCTTTTTTAAATGAGAAACTCTTTTTTTTTAAACTCTTGTTCATTTAAAAATGCACATTGGGCGTTTAGATTTTTTTTTAACGTAGCATGGCAAAATGGTAAGCTCAGTACAATCCAAATACAAAGCCGACCACCGAGTGACACACTATCCATCGCCGGTCGCCGCTGTCATGCCGGCCTGCGAAAAGTTGCATATGCACAGGCTGATCTCGAAACGCGACCCGCAGAAGCGAATCACTATGACGGGCTTTTTCACCATATGCATGGTGGTTACGACCCAGTCAGGCTGTAAAGTCCTACCACCTCGCTTTCGCCATTGCCATTGCGTTCGTTATTCAGCAGGGTGCACCACGTGCAGGTGAGGTTGGCTTGAGTGTCCCAAGTTTTATGATGTTATTCCACACTCCTTACACCCCCGACACCCGTTACACCCCGACAACCCTTACACCCCTATCCCATCAAAATCAAAAATGTGAAATGAGAGCAGAGTTTAATATTATCATTATATCAATATTATTTGCCTTGGTTGTTGACTTCAACTACAAAAGAAGTGAGATCTAAATGGGTGCCAAGTTCAATGGTGAGTCCTGAAATTTATTTGTAACAACATGGAATATGTTTCTTGATTCTTGTTTCTAGACTCTTTATTGATTTACTAGTGAGGAAGGCACACCGCGTTTTGCATTTTGTAAAATTAACAATTTTGCCTACTTCCTTACTATGAATTGCACAAAAATAGAAAAATGTATAGACGAAATGCAGCTCCGCCTCGCTGTATGTATGTATGAAACTCAAATTATGATGATTATTTTAATAGTATACAGAAAATAAAACTTGGGAAGGTATATGTAAAAAATGTATCACAAATTTAAAAAATAAAATACTAAACGTAAAGAATTATTATCCAGTTAATCCTTTATTTCTGTATTCAATATTTTATTAACAAGACCAACACCAACAATAACGCTTCCTCGTTCGAATACATGGCTCGACTGAATGCAAGTCTTGGTGGATATCAATACAGTCAATAAAGTCGGACTGCAACCGCATAGCACTCGCTCATAAATCCATGTATCAACCGTATGGTAGCAGTCAGACATAAAATTGTCTAAACTGAAAGCGCCCTTAGATTGAACTTGGCTTGACACGCTACCGCGTAGACATCCCGAGTTTTAAATGAAAGAACATTTTTAGACAATCTTTTATTGCATAATATGGCTTTAATTACAATATTAGGTGAGATTACAGTAGGCGTGAACCCTTGAATGTACATTATATTGTACATTGGGCTTCAAGGCGATGATTTCATTTTGTAACTTGGGCCTGAATGCTACACTAAACTACACACTAGTTTGTACAACTTAAAAACAACAAAAGGATCGGTTGTCAAAAAAGAAAAGATGACTACAGTAAAAAACTGTAAATCTAAGCACGTTTATTTGCTTTTTTAAATCTTACTTAAGATCTAGTGTAGAGAAGACTATTATTTTGAATCATAAATGCATTAAAGATTCATCAAAATATCGACGATCGACTAAAATATCTTCATACCTCCTTCGTCTCTAGCCTCTTATAAAATATTCATTGCTCAGAACCTAAACTGTCTTGATTAATACGTTTCTCAATTTTTTCCAAAACTCATCCGGACTGTTCTCGTTCCACGTATGATATATTTTTGTTTTCAATAGATATTTCAATGTTGTTGTTATATATTTACTTTGTACGTCACCAATCCTAATTAACACTAATGGATCATACGATGTTCCATCTTCCAGGAATATCCTATGATACTCAGCTAACTGCGTCTCCCATCTGCACCACTGAGATTTAGCAAAATTATTACTTATAACTAGTATAACATATTTACTTTCATCAATACTACTCATAACTGATTCTGAGATAAACGAACCAATTTCAAAGTCACGTTCATACACGCAGAGCTTTAAATAAGGAGGTTGAGTCTCCAGTTGGCTTATCATATCTATAACAAATTCCCTATCATCGTTACAGTAAGATACAAAAGCGTCATATTTATACAATTTCTCTTCGACACCTGTTCTATTTGGTTTCTTTCTAAAGTTCCTCCCTAACGCGATCTTCCCTAAAAACATCCAATACCGTATATACATTCTGTATTTATAAACTATAGATATAATTAACAATACTAATGCAAGCGTCACCAATGAAGGCGCCGTCCAAACTAGCACCATTATGTTAGTTATTTTCTCATACATCAAACAGTGTAAGCTCTTCACGGAAGACAAGTAATCTGCGACTCTCCTATCCTCCCAAACATCTGGAGTACTACACTGGAATTTAGAACTATAAAAATAGCGCCTAAGGAGTGCTGTACCGTTGAGCTGCAACCATCTGTATGTTTTATACATAGCACTACAGTCGCAAATAAAAATATTATCCATGAGATTTATATCTACTGTAGAATTTCCTCTATTCTCGAGTAAGTAGCTAATATCTTGAATCATGCTTATAGAAAAATGTGATATCTTATTATTTGTCAAATATAATTTTAACGGCTTCACGCCTGAAGCTAGAAATAAAGGTGTCCACCAAGCGATCAAAAGATTTTCGCTCAAGTCGAGTAGTTTTAAAAATTTCAAAGGCTTCAACGTCTCAACAGTTATATAAAAAAGTTGGTTGTTCCTTAATACTAAATGAGTTAAATTCGGCATCATCTCGAATATGTTATCATCATCGTAGAAGCGTTTGATACCGCAGTTTTCTAATATCAACACTTTCAACTCGTTCAGGCCTTCAAACATTGAGCATGTTAAATTTTCGTTAGCTTCTAAAGGATTATTAGCTAAATTTAATAAATGTAAATGTTTTAATGGTTTGAAACTTCCATCTCCAATATGATATAATGTTCCATTTTCCATTGTCAGTATTTGAAGGTTTTCCAATCCTCGAAATGTGTAGTCAAATATAGCTCTTATACGATTGAATGCAAGATTTAGAATCCGTAGTGACTTACACTGCAGGAACGTATCACGGTCTATTTCATAAAACATGGGGTTTGTAGCACTACCTTTGTTGTCAGATAAATCTATTAGTAATAATTGATCTGATAAAGGGGTTTTATGGATTCCTGGTAAGTTATTGCCACTCAGTAACAGCACTTTGAGATTCGGAAACTTTTCAGGGTTGAAAGCATTCGGGCCTATGTTTAGAGCTAGCACCTTTCTCAAATCAATTAGTTCTATATTTACCATTCGAGGGAAAGAATCGTCACCAATGTATTCGAATTGGTTTTGAGCTAATATTAGCTTTTTTATTGTGGTTTCTGCAACAATGTCCATGAGCCGTCGTGGTGGTTGTTTCCTGAAACCCATACCTGATAAGTCAAGAGTTATTAGATTGATCCCGTAGTCTTGCATTTTTATTAAAAAATCTCCAATAATTGAAGGGTCTAAATCATTTTCACCGATGTACAATTCCTTTAAGTTTTTCAAAGGGAGTAAGCTATTGGGATGTATATAGTCGAGTCTGCACAGGCTAATATCGAGTTTCGTTAACGTGCTACCCGTCATCGAAAGGAATGTATTTTCGGAGATAATTTCAAAGGCATTCTCAGATAAATCTAACCCTCTTAATGCTGGTAATATGTTTGGTTTGAAAGCTGGTGTTAATTGCAGTATGTTATTGAATCCGTTATTAACTAGAGTTAAATTACGAAGGTTGATTAAGCCTTGAAATGTCATCTCGTCGATTCTTTGAAGATAAGTGTTATATGATATAGATAGTTGTTCCAGATTGGATAAATTTTTAAATGCTCCCGGATCTATGTGTCTTAGTTGATGATTCGCTTCTATTTCTAACTTCTTTAAATAGTAAAGTGAGTCTAACTCTCCTCTTACAATCTGGACTATGACCGATGTCCGTACTGTAAGTTCCTCGCTGCGCACATTTATCTGAAATTAAAAATAAATATAAAATTATTATTATGTTACTTTGTTCCATTAATATTACATCCTAACTTGTGTCTGCGGCTTCATTAACGAAGTAAATAATATTTTTCAAACTGACGGGAAGTTTTTTTTTTTCTGGATGACAAAAAAAATCTATATCCATGAAAACTTGTTTGCGATTTCATGACGATCGGTTCAGTAGCTAAGGCGTGAAAGCGTATCAAGCAAAGAAGCAAAACTCATATTCGCATTAATAATTTCAGTTATAATTCTTTGAAATATAATGAAAATATGCTTCAAATGCTATGTTTAAGGTAAGGTAAAATAAACAGTGTATGGGGCATTTTATTTATTTAAAAGGTAAGCATTTTATTTAAACAGATTTTGTCTATTAAATGTAAATCAGCAAATACTCTATAGTTTCTACATGATGTAAAATCTTGAACGACATTATGAAATGTCGTGATTTAAAAAGTAAATACACGTGTGCTATGCGTGTAATATTCACAAATCCAATTATGACCACCTCATGACATGGCGAAGTTTACTAATCAAACAAACTAATACTATATCTACGTCGTGTTTTTTTAGAGATTATATGCTTTGTTAGTAATGAAACTATTTTTCAATGCTCTCGAGTTTTGAGGAATCTTGAATAAAAGAAAATGTATTACCTACATACTGCGATATCCGTTCGTTAATTACTTATTACACAAGAGTAAACTGACATCAGAAATAGGTAAATATTAAGGTGATCTGGTTTCTCTTTTCATTATATATATTTTTGCAAACATATATAGTTATATTCGTTTTTAGGGGATGAACAGAGATTGGCGTCATTTTCAGACGTATCCATTGTTCACATATTGATCTACGCAGATATGAGATAGACTTTAGCTATTAAAACCCACTTGACATGGTACTTCAACTCACTATCTAGGAAATCGGTAATGTACTTTGGGACTTTATGAAACCTAACACTATTACTTAAAAATCTTATTGGTCTTAGCGAACATGAAACATGGAATTACCAATTTGTTATCGTATCTACTAACGTCTACGTCTACGTCTTTTACTAAATTCAGCTTATCTAAGTTTATGCGAACATACATTAGATTATCAAGAACGTATTGGGAGGGCAAAGTTAAGACATCGAATATAGAACAATGTGTAGGTATACAAATCTACATAGGTAGGTAGTTGTTGTATTTGTAGATGGAAGAGCCACGCTGAAGCTATTATTGGTTTCAGCACGAATGAGTCGGCTTTTAAACATATATTTCCAATACATTATACAATGCTTTTAGTGGATGCACAGAGAGGAGTCAATTCCAGACATCATTATCATTCACCTACTGATCCACTCTATAATATCCTTTTGAAACTAAAACCCGTTTGACATTGCGCTTAAATTTACAGTCCGGCAAATCGGTAACATGCCTTGGGACTTTATTGTAGAACCTAACACTATTACCTAAAAAACTATTACTGGTTTTGCTAAGTCTGAAACATGGGACCACCAGTTTATTACAGTTTCTAGTATTTAGATTATGGCGGTCTTTTACTAAATTCAGTTTTTCAAAGTTTTTCCGGACATACATTAAATTATCAAGAATGTATTGGGAGGGCAGAGTTAAGATTACCGAATTCCTGGAATTTCGTTTTTAATGATTCGCGAGGTCCCATATTATATATTGCCCGAACTGCCCGTTTTTGTAATAAAAATATCGTGTCTACCTCAGCAGCCATACCCCATAGCAGAATGCCATAAGACATTAAGCTATGGAAGTAAGCGAAGTAAACTAACCTAGCAGTGGCAATATCTGTAAGCTGGCGAATCTTACGTATTGCGAATGCAGCGGAACTTAATCTGCTCGCCAGTTTTTTAATGTGAGGGCCCCATTGTAATTTAGAATCTAGTATAATTCCCAAGAATACAGTATTGTCAACTAACCCTACTAAATTCCCTTCGATCTTGATTCTACTATCAACCTGTCTAACATTTGGTAAAGTAAATCTTATACATTTCGTTTTATCTGCATTTAGCAATAGGTTATTTAACGCAAACCAATGACAAATTTCACTTAAAGTATTATTCAGATGCCCGACCTCTGAATCTATCCTTTTCACTTTAAATATTAGAGAAGTATCGTCTGCAAAAAGCACCATGTCAGCAGAGTTATTAACCACTAGCGGTAGATCGTTTATGTATATTAAGAACAAAAACGGCCCTAAAATGGAGCCCTGCGGGACACCAATTCTAGCAAGCGATCCCGCAGAGGTTACCCCTTGTATGTTAACTTTCTGTCAGCGATCTTTTAAATAAGAGACTAGAAGGTCGAGAGAAGATCCACAAATACCATAGTGTTTTAATTTAAGTATGAGCGTACTATGATCAACGCAATCGAAGGCCTTAGACAAATCACAGAACACACCAATTGCATCCTGCGAATCCTCCCAGGCTCCCAATATATGATTTATGAGCGTTGCACCAGCGTCAGTGGTAGATTTCGATTTTGTGAAACCAAACTGTCGACCATCCAGAAACTTTTGCACAGTAAAATATTCTACCAATTGTTTAAGCATAATCTTTTCAAAAAATTTACTTATCGACGGAAGTACAGAAATAGGTCTATAATTTCCAAGACTACTTCTGCAACCTGATTTAAACAATGGAACCACTTTGCTAATTAAAAATTTAATACATTGGCATAAATTATTCCTACATAAACTATATATTTTTAATGGTTACTTGATGCCTCCGAATATTATATTTGGTGACAGCTAATACAGGAGCTGGCGTGGTTATGGCCATAATAACTATTAATATATTTCACATAGGCTTACCAACATCTGTAATATAATTACTAGTTCCAGTTTGTCTTATGTTAACAGATTACTATCACTAACACAATGGTCGGCAAACTAGTCATCCCAAAGAGCCAAATATAAACAATACAAAAATGATCAAAAAGCCTTTTTTGAAACTTAACCTTTGCTTTAATAGAAACATTTTTAAGGAAATAATTAGAATCACAAGTACACTCTCAAGTTTCCCTTTGTTAAATATCTACTTTTTGCGGAAATATGTACTAGCCTTGCTATTATTGCTTAAAATGTGTGTGTCTATTTTCTTTAAGCTTGCCTTTCAAAAATAATTTTTCTCTCATAACGCAAGTTATAAAATAATATTCCGTGTCTATACGAAACATTTTTTGGAAAGGGCACTGTGAAGGTGAGAAAAAGCCATATGCTGCTCCCGAGCCGCGGTTTGCCGACTACTGGGCTAACATAACCAAAATATCTAAAAGATAACCGTACTCTGTGTAATGGAAAAAATGAAAACAAAGAAATAACTGTGAGGATTTCCTCCTAGGAGTATTTTATTTTTGGTTACTTTGATTAAAATATTGGTATTCTTACGTTTTGCTAAAATAAGATATTAAATCAACAAGTAGATAGTCGTCTTGTTAAAATTAAGAATTCTTAGTTTTAAGAGAACTGAGATAATATTAATTACCTTAGGGAATTTTTTACATTCATAATTGCCGAAGCAGACTACGGTACTATGGTTTACGCTGGCTCTGCATATGCATCCAGAGGTTTTGTCTTGTCCCAATACTTCGGGTAGAATTTCGCTCTTCTCCTGTTGTGGAAAAATGTACTCGTCGTACAGATCTTTGTAGAAGTCGCTGAGGCTGCTCCTAGCGTACTGAGCATAACATAGAAGCAGCCATAGGTACCAAATTTGTAGCATATCTTGTTAAGAGGTAATCTGTAAGAAATGAAAAATAGTTTTTAATATCTATCTATACTTATACTATACTACTGTTGATTCGTACTAATTACTGGCTCTATTTACCCCATACTGAGATACTATTAGTTGGAGCCAATGCCTGTTCATGCATCTTGATTATTATTGCCTAACAGATTTGTCTGAATGCGCCCGACGACTAGATACTGGGCATCCTCGCTAGACAGTTCGCCTTGTCACATCTATGGATAATTAATAACTATATTCAGTAGTGAGTGCATTTTTGTATCAGCTAACGTTTTTATTGGAGTGGTATTGGTGGATTGATCGATAAACCGTAATATGGAAGCCATTTTACCTTCGCCCCGACATATGTTGCACATTTCGAATTTGTTTTTAGAGAAGCCAGTTTTTGGAACCGGCTAAATAAAATTACAAGCTAAATAACAAGTATTCCACATCGACTGCTGCCATGATTAGCTTAGAGGTTATAAATAGCAAGTCTAACTATAAACTGAAATTAGGCGTAACTAGTCATTATGTCGAGTATTTAGATTGTGGCTTTGGACACAATAACTACACCTACCTCTCGGTTAAATTTTGGCCACAAAATGTACAGTGCCATTAAAACTATAAATGCCTTTCTCTAATGGAAAGTAAGCTTTGATATTGAAGTGATATTTGCTTAGATTTATTCATAAACTAGCAGTGCCCGCGACTCCGTCTGCATGGGACCTAATGTAAAAAAACAGTGACCAATAAAATCATTTGAATTATTAACTCTATTTACTTATATACTTTTCCCTCATACTTAAGTCGCGTCGTCCTTAAAATTACAATAACTTTTGATAGAGCGAACCAATTTTAATGGAATCAAGGCTAAGTGTTACTCGAAGATGCGCTTTATGATTTTGGTTCAGGTTTTATCATGAACGTAGTACATCAGCAGTGATGCATGTTCAAACAGACATATAGACGTATAGGTACACATTTCTAAAAATGGTCAAAATGTATTTTATTACTGACATACAAGCAACACTTATTTTACAGAAATCTAAAAACTACAGACACGACACATTCTTATTATATGTATAGACAACCATGTTTGTGTATATAAACAGTTATAGAAATATTTACAAAACAAATTTACATAGTAAAGTTTAATGACTTTAAAGCAAATTCAAGGGCACTAACTAAAATGCTAGCAAAGTGTTTAAATTTCAAAATATTTTAAGATAAAATACGTAATGAGTATTCAGATAGAAACATCCTTATGAATCTAAGTCTTGTGATGCAAACTGATAAGGTAAATACCATATAAATCATTGCGACGTTGTCTGAACGCAACTTGTTGTTCGGTGGAAAATAATTTTCAACAAACATGAGATATTTATCCAACTGCATCTAGTACTCTTAACGTTTTATTATTTTACTAATTCCTTTGTAACGTTGCAACAAAACAGGTCCAAAACATCAAAAAAGTAATATATGGAGGTAATATGGAGGAGTGACATCTAAATTATCGTTAGAATATAATACATTTTTAATATAAATAACATAAATTTAATTAATTATAATTTAATTATTTAATTTAATAGCATAAATAATAATCATTTCCTTATCAATGTTTCAATTATTTTAAGTTAGTAATAAGTGTAGCTAAGTTCTTTGTCTATTACAACTTGTAGTTCAGTTTTTGCAATTGTAATTTATAAATTTCGACTTGAATTTTTTAATTATGTCTTATTAACTTAGTATATTTAAAAGTTGAGAATATCTTTAACCTGGATGTGGTCTCTGTCTATTGTCAAAGGATTTACTTGTTATTTAACACCTCTGTTCAACGAAATTTAATAGCGAGACGCTATAATGGCCGTTGTGACGTTTGTCCGCTCATAAAGTTTCGTATAAAGTAATAACTACGTTTGTACGAGCAAATTGCTGTTCTTTATTGTCAGTACTGATCCTCGGGTTTATTCAAAACAATAAATATTCCGTAGGTAAAATAAAAAACAATTTTTATTTTTACTTTTTTTTTAATATTATATTTGTATTATTTCGATATATGAAAACTAAGTAACTTTGCATCTATTTAAGCATTTTAATATATACCCGACTTGAGTCGGATTTTAGCATATTTTTGTCTAGAAGCATGTGTTACCTTAATCTGATATTCTTACATTTTTACACTATTTTTGCTCGAAAAATGTTTGCGTGTAACCGTCACACGCGATTGAAGTAAAATTTCTTTCGTGTTGTAAGAGATGGCGATTAAGTTAAAAATAAATACATCATATGAGAATTTAAAAATAATTGATTATGTAACACTTGTATGTACATATATCATCGTCGAGCGCTATACATTTTAAAACAATCATTGAATTACTATGAAATTTCGAATACGATATGATTTGTTATTATAACTGAAATGAGAAACACACATTCTATTCTGCAAATTTTCAATTTTTTTTGAGAAAACTGCATCAATAGTCGTACCATATCTTGTTGTTGAGTGAACTGGAGAATTATTTACTTTATAACAAAGAGTTGCTAATAATATTTCCTGTGTTATTTAAGTTCCGAATTACCTGATAGATGGCACTACAGATAATGAAGCTTTGATGTAATTTATTACTTACATTGAAGCGCCCCTATATACATAATAAATTCTATTGTATGATTTTTATTATTATTCAAATTTTTTTCATGATTTTTCTATAATTTTTGATTGTTCTCTTTATAAACTATTTATTAACAAAATCAAAAATATTTAAAAACCGGATGGTACAGAAACGTGACGCCAGATTGCCGTAACAGACTTCCGTTGCATTGCCGTGACTAAAGAAGTTTTACTTCAAAAAGTTACGTGATATTTTCCGAAACCCCGTTTCTCTCCTACGTGAGATTTAGTGAGATTCGACTTGACTCCCTCCCCCCTTGAAATCATTACGTAATTATTGGATGTCCTCTAAATACCTCCATATGATAATACGCATTAGATTAGCATATGAAATGCAAACAATTTTTTTTTCTTTTCATTATGTTCCTATGGATATTCTATCTAGCGTGCTTTCCAAAAGTTAACCATTACTATAATTTATTTTTGAAGTGAAACTTCTAATGAGACTTCCAACAAAGTTGCTTTAAACGTTCAACGCTTCTGAGGAGAGGGAATAGAAAGAGACAGAGCGAGAAAAATAATCAAACATTTATTTATCATAATCCGATTGTAAATGTTATACATTCGGATATTTCTCCACTCGAAAATGATAATTAAAAGATGCGATCAATTGTGAATTGCTTCGATCAACAATAACTAGATAAAGGGTCACGTACAGAATCGAAGCTAAATCATGTCCGCGTAAATATATACTTATGTGTAGCTATTTGTTTACTAAGAAAAGGATAAAACAGTTTTAAGTTCAACCTAATTACAAACATGACACCTAGTAATAAACTCACGAATGTTCAAAATATTATCTAATACTTACGATAAAACGAGCAAGGCAATAAATTACTCCCGTCACTTACAAATGAAAAGACAACATAAACAACATTTAGTATGAATTCAACTTTAACAGGTAAGTAACAATGTGGTTCAAAATTCCTTCGTTTGTGTGTCTGTTGAGCAGTGCAAGACACGTCTCGACTCGTACTTCGCGCTGGCGATCATTGAGTTCGTGGGGCACCCATTTGTCAAGCTTTTTTACCTTGCCAATTTGACACAAATGGACCAATATTGTTTTGACGCTAACGTCGAAAGCTGCTGCTAATTCAGCCGTAGATTGTGTATCATCAGCTTCCACAATCGCCTTTAATCTCAATTTTACACACCCATCATAACTACACACACATTCTAATATTTAATACTAATTCTTGTTTCGTTTCTTTCTAAACTTTGATTTTCTTAAAATCTAATTTCCCCCAAATGTTAAGTAATACACGCCACCAACAATTAAATTAATTAGTAATCTGGTATTAGGTTTCCATGAGATAGGCATTGCATAGTTTTAAGTCATAATTAAGGTTAATCAAAATACGAACCCGTACCAAACGCTGCGCGTTGTAAAAGACGTCCGCGACATATTTTTACCGACCCTCCCGATGAAATAACGGCAGTGAACGATCAGTACCAGCCTGTCTCTCTAAACATAGCGTGCTCACGCCCACGCCCGCGTAACCACAGATCACGCCGTCGTGGTCTGGGGGTAAATTTCTCTCCCGCACACCAGACTAGGCCCCCTTCGGCAGCAGCTCAAGCCTAGGTCCGTTCCCTCGGCGTGGAGCCCTTGAGTACGCTGCTCGCGCGATACAGAGACACAAAATCTTACATCACTGCAACAACATTACACATATCACCTCCACACACGTGCACGCATACACGCTTACACATGCAAGTGGAAGAGTTTTATTTTTCCCTTATCAAACTGAAATAGTTTAGAATATCATCCGATACGAAATATATGTAAGGGTTGTTGAGGTATGTATGCTTGGTACACATATGTTTCAACAATTCATATATGTATGAATAGTTATTTTAGCTTAGGTTAGCTTACATAGGTCTCGAATTGCATGTATCAGGCAACAGCCAAAGCCGAGGTGTGCCGCGCACCCTTGAGTTAGTTGTCAAAATAAAATCGGCTGAGTGCCTTAAGCGCTCGCCTTAGTACTCCGGTGAAGCTGTTAAGACCTTGCTTGGTCAATAGCGTAGTCAGTTCGAAAAAAAAAGAAAATATTGATATGCGATGGAAATATAACACTAATCAATAAACAAAAGACTACATTTGGAAAAAGAATTCCATGTTTTTAAAATAAAATTAATTTGAAATTATAAATCTTAGCCAAACAAAAATTATTTTGATTTAAAATGGCCAGTACTGCAGAACGGCAATTTCATAGGTCAAGACCTATTATAAGTAGGAAGGTTGACAAAAATTAGGTCCTACCTTATGTATAGATTTCTACGAAGTTCATACAACTATAAAGAAGGTTAGGTTTCTTAAGAAGGCGTCGCAAACTTTATTTCGACGAGCATCATTTCTAAATGTGAAATGCGTCAATACATGTGTTATTTGATTTAACAATTAACATGTACTCCAGCAACTTCGAAGCGGTTAGAAGAGTATTACATAGTCGTATCTTGTTCTCATAGCTATGTTTGTAGTTATATTAACAACAAGACATACAGTTACGAGTTAGGGTGCTATTATTTTTTGCGTTCTTGCAAGACCAAGACCGCCAAATTTTAACAATACCAATATCAAGATAAACCTTTGCAAGACTAGTGCAAGACGAGACAGGGCCTGCAAGATATTTACAGTTTTGCATCGAACATTATTGAGTATTTGGTTCCAATATCGATGTTTCTATACGTAATCTAGTATCGGTATCAAAATCTAACACACAATTTTAACTAATAAATTTAAACAAACATATGTTTGTCTTAAAGAGTATGATTTATTTAAAAAGGTTTAAAACTAACACAATATATCCAGTATAATAACAATTTATGTTACGCGATATTTTGGTTGACAATAATGGGTCGGCTGGCGATTAGGCTTGTTCATTTGATAATTTACTGACAAAGACGTTGCACCGCTTTATTGATAGACTCTGTGATAAGTGTATCACAGCATTGCCTATACTGGTTGATCGTCGACGCTGGAAGTTGGCCGATGTTCCAAAAAATAAAATTCTAGTTGCTCATGACCGTTACGAATACATATCGTGTTGTCTTCACAAGGAGGATTGTAATCGTAAGAATAGGTAGATATTATAATAATTTATTGTGAAAACTGTAATATTATAAATGTGATTATAATTTTATTTGTTTGTTACAGTTTCACGCCGTAACTACTTCAACGATCATCATAAAATTTTGTCTACACGTTGTACGGAGTACAGAAAAGGACACAGACTACCTTTCACCGAGGAAAAAATAGTATTATTGAAAGACAGATAGACAGACAGCCTGACAGACTTACAGACTGACAGACTGACAGCCTGATAGACTTACAGACTGACAGACTGACAACCTGACAGACTTACAGACTGACAGACTGAGAGACTGACAACCTGACAGATTTACAGACTGACAGACTTACAGGCTGACAGACATTTCTATGAATGATTGAAATCTATTTATTACTTATTCCAAAACACCTGTAACAAAAATCTGCCTGTCTGTCTGTTTGTATGAACACGCATTACGGCTAAAGAACTGGGTTCAGAATAAAACCACACCAGGAATAACATTAAGCATATCTTCGAGAATAACTTAGCTTTAGTTTCATTAAAATCAGTCCACTCTATCAAAAGTTATTGTAATTTTAATAACGACGCGGCTCAAGTATAAAAAAAATGGAGATAAATAAATGTAGGTACTTAATACATTCAGATGAGTTTATTAATCACTGTTTATTACATAAGGTTCCACGCGGACGAAGTCGCGGGCACAGCTAGTCTAAAATAATTTTAACAGAATTTATGACTTAGTTGCTTAAATAATTTGGTAAAAACTCTATAACTCTTATAGTTAATCAAAAAATAAAACCTTTAGAAATCCAAATATACAGCTACGGATACGTTGAATTCTGCTAAAACCTTCTAATTATTTCTGTAAACATCAACCATCCGATTGTCGACATTCGCCATTCCATTTCACACTTAAAAACTAGAGAATATCGAAATATCACTTTTATTATCACAAATTACTTGAACATTATAATAACCACATTTCGTATTAAATCGTTTTACTAAAAATCCGTCTTTAGTTTATTTATCCCGTTGAACATAACGCAAGTTCGTCTTTCGCGAAGGATGTACGTCAACTCGCTGTTTTGTTTGACCAAAGATTTTCATTCCACCTTACACCGTCATTGGCCATTCTATTATCTGCAAGTGATAACTGCGTAAGATAACATAAAATCACGACAGTATACTAATTTGGAGGGACTTTTATATATTTAATACTCACAAGTATCAGATCTCATGCTATGGATCTAAATGGATATAGCAGATCTTTAGGAAATTTTACATTGACGTATTCTATAACAATATATATACATACTAGTTGATACCCGCCTGTTTGGCTGTACAGTTTGGCAGTCATAAGGAGTGCCGACAGAAGTGAAAAACTCATTACAAAAGAATACCTGTGTTGTGTTTAGAATTTTTAAATGAATTATAGTGCGAGTTATTTAAATTTATAAATTGAATTATTATCATTCGTCTGATTTTTACATCTATTGACACTACGAACAATAATTATATACATTTTTATACAGTTAATTAATCAAACATATGATAGGCTGCACAACCTCATTACAAAATACCAATACTTGATGTACACAGGTCCCTATACTATGCGTCGCTAGTATTCTGCAAGTTGCATACGATTGGTCGTCGATTGGTCATGCTTAAGATGCTTTCAAGACGCGAAATTATAAATTGATCTCCTGCCAAAAACCGCTCAACGCGCCTTAAAAAGTTTTCACTTCAAAAATCGCGTGTGAGTTCACACAGGGTACAAACGTAACTTGTATTCTGATATTTTTTTCAGAGAGTAGTACAGTTCAACGTTTGTCTATCTCTCCCTCTTTATACATATTTCGGGGTATACAGCATGTAGTCCAGTATCCATGGTATGCTGAGTCCGTGTATGAGCGCGTATACAACGGTAGGGTAGTGTGGACGCAGACCGTTACGAACCATCGCATAAAGAAGCGACGAAACATAGGGAAACTATATAGAAAAGCATTCTATCTCCTTCTTTCAAAGCCTAAAACCTTTATATACATTTATAGCTATCTCTTTTTCGTTACAGACTTTTGTTTCATAAAATTCAATTCGCATTATCACAAAAGAACTTCAACTTTTAAATACGGTTAAGGGTCGACGGGATCCATAATTAATTAATTAATTAAGCGTTGATGGCGTGTTTGAACATCGCGTCGATGGACGTAGGTTCGAATCCTAGCAAATGAGTCGGAGCTTTCGGTAATGGAAAACACCTTGATGAAACAGTGAAAATCGTGGTGGGGATTTTTCTAAGCCTGGCTAGCTACCACCCTAAAGTTGGAGATCTGTCGCCAATCAGCTGCAGGTTTGTTCCGGCACACGCATTTGAGAGCCAGCCGCCTTTAGTTTTAGCGTGTTTACTGTCTTAGACCGTGTAGTCATTTCACATTAGATAAGATTGTGATCTAATGCTTATAAATAATAA
Organism: Antheraea pernyi; assembly: GCA_015888305.1. Taxonomy (NCBI): domain Eukaryota; kingdom Metazoa; phylum Arthropoda; class Insecta; order Lepidoptera; family Saturniidae; genus Antheraea; species Antheraea pernyi. Next base: position 282,090 of record MU159122.1, on the reverse strand, counting down.
AAAACACAGAACCATCTATGAGAACTTTCGCATCGAATAGCCCTAGTCCTATACTCAAACGTCTTGCGCGTAAAAAGTTTTCAGGTTATAAAACACAATTCTATAATACCGAGCTACAATTAACGATGGCTGTTTTATATATTTCTTGTCTGGTTGTTCACTATATCTAATATTTAAGCATTTTTATGGTAAGGGAAAAGAAATATCTCAAAAACGATGTAACGATAATATGCTTATGAATTGAAAGTGAAACGGTCTTTCCAACTGAATTAATGTTGAAAATGTAATTGTTGGGTTAATTACATTAGATTCTAAATTACAATGGGGCCCTCACATTAAAAAACTGGCGAGCAGATTAAGTTCCGCTGCATTCGCAATACGTAAGATTCGCCAGCTTACAGATATTGCCACTGCTAGGTTAGTTTACTTCGCTTACTTCCATAGCTTAATGTCTTATGGCATTCTGCTATGGGGTACGGCTGCTGAGGTAGACACGATATTTTTATTACAAAAACGGGCAGTTCGGGTAATATATAATATGGGACCTCGCGAATCATTAAAAACGAAATTGCAGGAATTCGGTATCTTAACTCTGCCCTCCCAATACATTCTTGATAATTTAATGTATGTCCGGAAAAACTTTGAGAAACTGAATTTAGTTAAAGACCAGCATAATCTAAATACTAGAAACTGTAATAAACTGGTGGTCCCATGTTTCAGACTTAGCAAAACCAGTAATAGTTTTTTAGGTAATAGTGTTAGGTTCTACAATAAAGTCCCAAAGCATGTTACCGATTTGCCGGACTGTAAATTTAAGCGCCATGTCAAACGGGTTATAGTTTCAAAAGGATATTATAGAGTGGATCAGTATGCGAATGATAGTGATGTCTGGAATTGACTCCTCTCTGTGCATCCACTAAAAGCATTGTTGTATAATGTATTAGAAATATATGTTTAGAAAAAATTTACCCGATCGAGTTTCTTGCCGGTTCTTCTCGATGACTGGGTTGTTTTCCGAACCGGTAGTAGTCTTTGACGTTCGTAAGTGCCTTATTAGGGCCTAAACTGAATAAAGTATTTTTGATTTTGATTTTGAAAATCATTTTAGATTTTTATGAAATCTATTTGCATTTAAATCAACTTACTTAACTTTCACTATTGGCAACTTAATAAACTGGTCGTGGTCATTAATACTCAATATTTGTTTTTTGTATAGACGTTTAATGTATATTAGATGGTACTTGATATATTGAAAATAAAGCTCATGTCAAAATGGTACTACAAAAAAATTAAAAGTCATCGTCAAGTGACAGTATTTTATCCTAAATGAATATCAAAACTCCTGCTTCTGAATTGTTAAGACCACTTAAGTATAGATATATATGTCAGAGTATATATGTAGAGCCCGTAGAGAGCCGTGAGCACACGGATGGCATTATCCTCCATTTGTATGTGTTTTCACAACACGACAGACACTATAAAATGAAACGACGACTTCTTCGATTCTTTTTATGCTTTTACAATAATCTCAGAGACAATAATTATCACTTAGCGACAATAACGATAGATCTTACGATCTCACAAACAATAATGAATAATGAACCTTACACAACCTCTTACAAGCACTTATAAAGGAATCGCCTACCTTCACCTACCGACAACCCAAGTGAAGGAAGCCTTAGTTTAACTAAGTACTTAATCTATGATGTTGTACATAGTTACACTATATGTTCGCTAATAATTCTAATTATAAATAAATAACTATTTTAACACCATACATTGATTAACTACGTTGTCATTAATTATCTCAAAATAATTCACCGTTGTAACAACCGAAGTACTTTACAAAACATTATTTACTATAAAACTCATTTTAGATCGACAATTATTCTAGTAATTACAAAGTAATACTACTAACATAGTACAATACCAATATGTTTTAATTACATTGTTATTCATTCTAAATATCAACTTTACTATTCTATCTCGACTGAACATACGAATGGATTTCCGGTTTTAATAAATAACAAATGTTACTTAAATCTAGAATAATTCTATTACAATTTCACATGTCCGATTTTAATTATCGTGACACTAATTTAGGTCTACTTTAAATCAAGAATGTAATCAAGTTAGAAATGTTATTGCACGACGCCACTTTTTCTTAAGATGATGTCTCGCGTCGTATGGCGTGACACTGGCCTATCTAGTTACTTCTATTAGTGCTTATATGAATAAACATGTGGAATGCTTAGCAGTTATAAACAGTTTAGAAACAGTTAAAATAATAGATGGCGGTGTTAGCAAACACCTACGATAAGTCGAATCTTTGTAGGATTCTGTAATAAAACTATGCGTTACTATTGATGTGTTAATTTCGACTACTGAATGCTCCGACTGCTGGATGCTGCCACTATATCATATATATTATATTTTAAATATAAATAATTTCTGAATAACAGTGAGCGAGTACTTAAACTCCTTTTAAACGTGTCTTTAATCTGTTCATCACCTAACCTTACCATTGACTAACTAAACAAAAACCAAAATTAACATTCGTTTTAAAGAGTTTTTAGCGGGATCTTGGAATGTCATGTAGTGGATTTTCTATTTTATCCAAAATCTTGTTGCTTTATATTTTGTAATATTGGTAACATTATACGCAATATACACTCATCAAAAAAGTCTAAGCAACATGTACTAATTTAAATTTTAGGATGGTTCTTCACATTATAACGTTGTATTTTATTTTTAAAATAATATATTTAGGGTTCTATGATGTGATGTAAAAATAACAGCTGTTGTCTTTATAAGTTCTTTTAATAACAGAAATGAACAATATTAGAATATACTGTAGAAACTAAGATACATAAGAAACTAAACTAAAGTATGGTCTCCTCTGCTATTCAGAACTTGTCGGCAACG